>JAJONR010000493.1:0-149954 GCA_029582245.1 Solanum etuberosum | reverse complement strand
GATTGCGTGTGGCTGCCATGCGCTAGTAGCAAATGGTTCAGCAGGGTCAGCTCGGGCGTGAGTTTTGGCATTAAGAGCCAGTTGCACCCCTTGAGTTTGGGGCGCGACAAACTTGGTGTCAGAGCAACGTCGTATTCTAGGGAGTCTGCAAGCTGTGTCTAGTAGAGTCTTGTTTATAAATGTGTTGTGCACCACATTCGATAAGCAAGAAGCTACCGGGAATGTTAGAATGACTATCATTCTTTTGCTCACCTCGTGCTATAGAGCGGTGTCTTAAGAGTTGAGGTTTCGGGCTTATAATTGATATTTGTATGGAGATGGAGAAGGTTGTCACCAGACAGACCACAGCTAGCCAGGGGCTAGATACAGCTGCAAGCGAGGGTACCGGCAAGGTACCACAGGTGGAGGTAGCCCATTGTGAGACCCAGGGGGAGACCTCTTCTCAGCCCCCTATAGCTTCTCCACCGCTTCAGGAGCCTCCATGGGCTACAGGACTTCCTGCTCCACCAGCAGTACCACCTCTAGTTCCTCCTATTCCATCTGATCAGGATTTCAAGAGTGCAGTATATATGTTAGCATAGTTAGTAGCTGCATAGTGCCAGCAAGTTGCGCCAGATGTTGCCAGACCTTCTGAAGGGCCCGGAAGTTCGAGAGTTCATTAATTTCTTGCCCTGAATCCTCCACAGTTTACAGGGACAGATCGCAGAGAGGACCCTCAGCACTTTGTTGATCAACTTCATAGGATCTTCAGAGTCATGCATGCCTCAGCGACTGAATCAGTTGAGTTAGAAGCATTTCGATTGCGTGATGTTGCAGTATTGTGGTATGAAAGTTAGGAGAGATCTAAGGGAAAAGATGCAGCTCTACCCACTTGGGATAGCTTTACAGAAGCTTTCATAGATCACTATTTGCCTTGAGAAATTAGGGATGGCCGGGTGGACTAGTTTCTGAACCTCCGACAGGGAAGCATGAGTGTCCGAGAGTACGGGCTGAGGTTTGATTCATTGGCTAGATATGCTCCAGCATTTGTTGATACGATGCATGACAGGGTACGTAGATTTTTGGAAGGGCTTGACTCGAACTATATCGACGCTTGTTCCACCGCTGCACTAAATGATAAAATGGATATCTCGTGAATTCAGGCCTTTGCACAAGGCATAGAGGATCGCCGACATCTACAAAATATGAGGGAGATGGTCGAGAGAGAGAGACATAATAGGGCTAGACCCGCTGGTTCACAGGGAGATTTTCAGGGTGGTCCCAGACCCCGACATTCTAGTAGGCCACCTAGATCTCCATCACAGCAGTTCCAGGGTAGTAGATTTGATCATCAGGGACAGTCAGGCCCAGGTGAGGGTTCACGAGCATCAGGCTCTCAGCAGTAGAGGGGTTCAGGCCAGGCTTGGACAGCCCTATCGCGTTGCGCTACTTGCGGTAGGATGCATTTCGGGAGGTGCAGACAGGGTTCCACAGGTTGTTATTCTTGTGGACAAGAGGGGCATCAGTGGAGGAACTACCCGACAATTGGTCAGGGTAGTATAGGTCAGTCGACCAGGTCAGTAATAGGTTCCTCCTCATCAGCACAGTCTCGAGGGCGTGGACCCCAGACTTCAGCAGGTAGAGGTAGAGGCAGAGGCAGAGGCAGAGATGGAGCATCTAGTTCTGGTAGTGGCCAGAACCGTACATATTCACTAGCCGGCCGACAGGACTCAGCCAGTCGCCGAGTATACTTGGCGAACTCAGGCATATCGTCGAATGTTACAGAACAAAAATCCCAAAAATGAGAGATAAAAAGGCAATTCTGGGATCTTTAGGCGAACCACTCGACGAGCTCGACCCAGCTCGCCGAATAGTCCAATGTGCTAGATTTCTTCCTCGACCTTCAAATTCTAATCCGCAGCCCACGATAACAAAAGTAAACACCTATTCTACGCAATTAAGCCCAGACCCATATTACCCATGACTTCAAGGTACTCAGACTTCCCCCGATTTTGCAAAAAATCGCCAATCGATGTCTTTTGCCCTTAAGAACGACGTCAACCGCTCTATCATTAGGCAAAATTGGACGATTAACATAATTGGGGTTACTCAGGCTTCACCCCTACTAGAACTATCAACAAAATCAACACAACCTACAAAATTTCATCAATTTAACCGATGGTGTTTCATAATTCTAGGCTAACAATACAAAACGTCACACAATACGGTCAGACATTATCACAAACATTCAACCCATCAATAATACGCAACTATAACGACAAAGTAATGATCACTCATTTGAATTTATCAAAATATAAAGGCGGGGTTAAGATAACCAACCTAAAATGCAGACGGTTGAAAAGCTAGGCTAGCAAAGTACCAAAATTGTCCCCCGAGTGATTGATCCACCCAAAAATGTGGTAAAATGCAAGAAATAAAATCTAAAGTATAGTTGTGAAAGTATAGAAGTCGAAATATGTGAAATGAGGAAGAGTTTTGAATTTAAAAACAGTTTGGGCCTTTTGAATCTTTAGTTCGCGTGCAAGTCGGCGATGCTCACTTATGTCACCGACCCATTCGGCGATGCACCGAATGGCTCTTTAGCCTGCTGAGTTTTACAGAACCTCTAGGTAACTAGGTGGTTCTAACGGCGATCCAAGTCTGGCTCGCCGACCTGTTCGGCGAGTCACCGACGGATACCTGGGCTCTCATAACTGCTTCTTTCCCCAATATTTCAATTTTTTAACCTGCACATTCAACACATGTTATTCAAAAAACAATAATAAAAGCTTAAACACTTGGGTTGCCTCCCAAGATGTGTCTTATTTAACGTCGTGGCATGACGTGGATACACTTTCAAGGTTCATTCTTCGGGTTAGCCAAGGTATCACTTGGTAGGCCCCCTTTTGGCCTTGCGTTCAAATGAGATGATATCTGACCCATTTGCGTTTCCAGTTGCTTAATGGACACCGAGTGAGAAGTAAACGTCTGGTTTAGTGTGGAGACGTCCTCTTTCATTTTTTTAAGCACCTTATCCGACCCATCCACTTTATTGAGAATGCGTGCAAGCATATCTTTAGTGCGAAAGTTCTTCGGGTCAGCCCTTTGCTCTTTTTGCTTTTGACGCTCATGGGGAGGAACATATCTCTCCTTGTCACCATCACGCTCCCTCCAGTTTGTACTACAGTCACGCCACTCATTATCACGATCTTTCCAACTTTCATTACGCTCTTTATTCCAACCTTGGTTTCCACCAGACCTTGGATAATTTATACAGAAACCACCTCCCTGATTTGCTAGAAAGCGCACTTCTTCATTGTACAATGCTTCAAAGTGTGCATCATCGGAATTCACTTTGCTAATTCCAACAACATTCACAGCCCTAGCACCACTACCCATGGCATGTTTGGACAAAAGATCAATTTGGGTCATCATTTTGGCCATGTTTTGATCCCACTCTTGGTCTTTTATTATTTGATCCTTTGTCATCCTGAAAGTCAAAGGAGACACCTGATCCTCCCTAGTATACCAAGCTTGATTTATCTTCGTCATCCCATCAAGGAGAGTCGACGCTATCTTGAAAGGTTGCTGCATAATACCTCCTCTATAAAGGTTATCAACCACACCTTTGTTCACCGAATCTAGACCCCGGTAGATGTGTTGTAACAACACGTTGTTTGGAAGCCCGTGAGTCAGACATTAGAGTAACAACTTCTAAAACCTAAACCATGTTTCATAGATTGGTTCACCATCCAAATGTTTAAAGCCTTGAATATTGTCTCTCAATGCCATCATCCTTGAAGAAGGGAAAAATCTTATGTAGAATGCATCGGTAAGCTCATCCCAAAACATAATAGAATCCCTCGGTAGATCAGCTAACCATTTGGTCGCTTCCCCCATCAACGAAAAAGGAAACTACCAGAGCTAGGCTGATTCTGGTGAGATGTTTTTGAACGAGAATGGACCACACACGTCGACAAAGTTCCGAATATGGTCATGGGGATCCTCATGAGCTAGCCCTCCGAATAATCCTTTCATTTGCAATAATTGCAACATCGTGCTAGTCACGTGGAATACAACATTTCCCACAACCTGAGGTAAACGAATGGCATCGACACTATTCAATTGAACTGCTTCATTGACATTATTCAGGTTGCCAATGTCATCTTCGTATCCAAGATGGATACCGTTACTTCCGTTCACACTCATCTCGTTACCTGTTCACAAATAGCCAATAACAAACACAAAACAAAGTAAGTCGATTCAACTACAAACAAGATTAGATCACAGCTATACTTCAGTAAGAGAATTCTAAACACCACAGATGTGAGGCCAAAATTATATTTTCTTATCATTATTCGTCTCACATTTAGTATTATTATTTATCCTTTTTGAGTATGGATTTTATGGATTGTGGTAAATAGTATATTTTATTTGTAGGAATAACTTGAGATAAAGTTGAAGAAGTTTGGAGCTAAAACGAATTAAATATGGAAGATTATAGAAGGAAATCAAGCAGGCAACTTAATGGAAAGAAGTTAATATAATTTTAATATAATTTATAGTCAAATAAGGAAAGAAGAACCTTACCTACTGGGCCACCTGTCAGGCAGCAACAACAATGTTGGCTACTGTTCACGTGAAAAAAAGGACTTCAATTCCTTTTTGGTTTCGATTTCCTAATTTGATTTGGACTCAGTTATTTTATTTATGATTTTCTACATCTATAAATAGTCCATATAAATAATTATTGGAGGATATCAATCATAGGGCATCAAGTACAAAGTTGTCAATACTTTTTAGAGTTCTTTTCTTCATCTTCTTTTCTGAGACATTAGTAGCTAAAACCCCTTGTTTTGGGGCTGTGGCTATGGGTCATTATTGAACATCGATTGTTTTGAATTAATATTTGTTATCGCTTAAATTACTTTAGTAATCTTGTTTTAATATATCATGCTTGATCACCATAGAGATAAATATATTGTTTATTCTTGGACTCGGGAGACGATAAGGTAGATAGACCAAAGGATACAAAAAGCTTAATCTCTCATTAAATTGAGTTTATTTGTGTTTAGGAGTGATGCCCGGAAGAACACCTAGCTTCATTACAAAACAGGATGAAATATAAATGCTCGCCAATTAGGACTTCTTATCCCCGCTCAATGATGTAGTTAGACAGTTAATTGGAGTAGGCCATTAGAGGTCGGGAGACCATGATCATAAAATCAACCATGTGAATAGGTAATTTGATAATCGTAGTTAATTCATGCATGAGATGTGATACACGAAACCCTATACATGTTGCATCCCTGGAATTTTCTAAATCACTATAATTAATTTTATTATTCCATTCCTGCATTCTTTTCTTTACAAATAAAAATCAAACACTTTTGGCACTCTTAAATAAATAATTAGACTAGTATAATTTAGTAAAATAGTTAATCGACAAGTCCTTTGGGTTTGATAATCCGGTTCTTTTAAGAGCCACTATATTACTTGCGCGACCGCGTACACTTGCGTGTACAATTGGGAGCAACAATTTTTTGGCGCCGCTGCCGGGGACTTAGAAATTTACTATTCTTCTAGGTTATACTTTTTCTTTTTATTTATTTTTATTTTGTTTTTTTAAATTCATTTTTTTTTCTGAACAATTAATTATTATTTTTCTTTCTTTGAATAATTTGGTACTCTTATTGATATGGATGATTGGGATAAATCGTGGTTGGGTGATGAGTATTCTTATAAATATCCTTGTAATTATTATAATGGACACCACTTGGATATCGAGTGTGCTTTATGTCATATATGTGGTCGTCAATATATTCATTGGAATGGTTGTCCTAAATCTTATTTCCTTCCCCCGAACCCCTATTATGATTCTTCTGTTATTTGTGATGTTGGCAGGGGCGATGAAGTGGAGAATCCAAAACAAGAGGCGCGCAATGTCAATTCACTTACAGAATGTACGGACATTCTGGACAAAGTTAATTAAAAAATCACGGAACAAATATTTGAATGTGGGGAAGAGCAATCAAAAATCATGAAACTGCAGGATAAGCTTGACGCTATTCAATTAGAAACTACATTCCAAGCTAAATTAGAAGAGATTGAAGCTCAACAAGGAGAAAGTTATGAAGAAACAGAGATAGTGAGCCAATCTTGGCTACAAGAACAAACTCAACTTCTAAACTTTCGAGAGTCTATCTGTGATAGTCTAATATACATGAAAACCCAACTGATTGAAGGAAGAGTTGAGCTCACACAAGAAATAGATCAGTTTGGCTCGAATATTCATGACTTAGAGGCTCACTTGAACAAAAAGATTGAGGTGTCAGAAGCCCAATTACCAATTATCGTGGATGATGACCAACTAGTGGAGTAAAAAGATGAACTCCAACCATTAAACTATACCTTATTCCTTAATAGCGATGTTGAGAAAGAGTACAAAAGTGAGAATGTTGTAAATAATGCAGCTTTGGAGTTGAGGCATCTTGAATCTCATTCAAATCACTTTTCTATATTATGTTTAGATGACGACATGAAATTCAATTCATTTGAACTAATGGATGAGTGTATAGATGAGGTACAAGGTCCCTACATCCTAAAGTTTTTTAGTCCACGTAGACAAAATGACATTCCTCACATAAGGGCCAAGAAGTGTAAGATGCGACATATATTATTTGGTTCCTTTATCTTTATACCACAGCCCCTACAGAGGAGTAGAAAAGTTGATGCAAAGTTAGGGGTAAAATTCATAAGTTCAAAGTGGAAAGAAAAGTGGTGAATTTATTTGTGTCGTGCCGCGGCGTTAAATTAGGCGCTTATTGGGAGGCAACCCAATTAGTAGTGTAACTTCTTATTTTATTTTATTTTTATTTTATTAGTGTCACTTTTTTTTCTTTTAGTCTTATTTTTTCAGATTAGGGGAAGTTTGAGTACCCAAACATTTGAAGCGAAGGATCACGTTTGAGCGTAAGTGTGGGGTGCGTACGACCCTTGATGAAAATTAAGAGAACATGCTACTAGTTAGGCCTAGAGGCCTCAGGGAGTTTTTCTAATCCTTGTTTTAAATTTATTTGATGGTTTGGGGATATAGAATCTTTTTAAGTGTGGGGTGGAAGAATGAATTCCTAGTTTTATTGTTTTATTGAGTCTTTTATTTTCTTTAGGATGGGTTCCTTGGCTTTTGTTTTCGGTTCTTTTCCTGAGGATAGTCCCTTTGAACCGAGTGTCTTTAATTTTTTTAGGAATAAGTTTTCTTTAAATTTTTTATTTTTTTTGAGAAAAAAAAAAGACCCTTTTGAGTGGTGTGATACTTGCTATTTAGGCCTAATTTTTTAGTAGTACTTTCTTGTGAATGCTTGATTGATAAGGAAATTGCAGAATCTTTGACACCTAAGCTCATGGTTGTGACTTTGTATATAGCTTATTTTTATTTTGTATTTTGCTATGATCTTGTCTCTCTTAGAAGTGGAATTGATCCATCTTAATTGATACTTGTGCCATGTGTGGTGAGAATTTGCTTATTCTATATTTTACATTTTAGTCTAGAACTTGCCCTGCATGTTATTGAAGCGAAATAAAAAGTTTTTTTTTTTAGGAGATGATAATAGGCTTTCTTTGATTTATCTGGTAAATTTTTGCCTTTTCAAATAGTATATCACTAGTTAGCCCTTTTGAGCCTGTAGCCTTTTGTTGATAGTCATATTTTGCCCTAAACTATTTTGTTGAATCGCTAGTTTTTGCATCTTGCTTTCTTGAGCATTATAGCATAGACTTATTTTAATTGTTAATTCTGAAGAAAAATAAATGGTTGAGTGAAAAGGTAATAAATGATAGCTACAAAGTTCTTAAAAGTCCTCTTTGAAATAATGTGGAAAAAAAAAGAGAAGAACAAAAATGTGACATGAAAAAAAAATCCTCTGAAAGAAAAGAAAAAAAAAGATTGAAGAATTTTTGAGATGATGAGAATTACTTGTGAAATAATTGTTGAAGAGAGGGCTGAAAATAAAGAGAAGAAATAATGGGTGATAAAGTCTTAAAGTGCAAAGTGCTTAAGGAAGTGTAAGTCACTATTATATAGTTTTCCTACCCGTCCCCTAGCCTACATTACAACCCGTTAAAGTCCTATTTGATTCTACGGAAAAAGGCCTAAAATACCCTTAAACTATGATTTTTGATACAATAATACCCTCCGTTAACCTTTCAGGCCAAAAATACCCCCGACGTCAACCTTTTGGCTCTAAATTACCCTTATTTTTAACGGTTCTATCTGAAAATATAATTACAAAATTCATTTATTACGTGGCACAATACTATTGGCTGATTTAAAATAAACTAATCAATTAAATTCCCAATCCACAACCCAAATCCACCTAATAACTCATACCCGCCCCACTTAAAAGCCCCATTAAAAAAAAGCAAGAAGAAGAAGAATATTCACTCTTCCACTGTTGCAGAACACATTATATAAAAAGAAAAACTCTAATTCTTTCAACTTGTATCACATAACTTTTACATTGGTGTATATTGATTAAGTATATAGTTAATAGACAAAAATTTTCTTTTTTAAAACTCAAAACTTGTAGTCTCTGGTTTACCACACTTTCTTCTTCTCTCCTTCTTCAATTAGATTATTCTCAGAGCATTCGTTAATGCCTGTCCTTATGAGGTTTCGTCATTCCGTTCCAAAATGAATTCATTAGAAAAAAGCTTTTTAATTTTATTGATAACTTTGGTGATTTTGAGTTTCTTCATCCACACAATTTGGACAAAGAAATTGGTGAAATCTTTGTTTGCTTTGCTTCATATCTTCTTCTCAACGTTGTACTCGAATTTATTGTCACGGTAGTTTCTCCATAGAAATTGATTGCTTTGAGGTCAAATTCAAAAGTAAATTTAACTTTGGAGAAGAAATGTATCCTCTATTAATTTCTGCTTCACCAGCTAAAACTACGAGTAGCCCACGAGTTTAATGGGGGGTTTTAGGGGGGGCGGGTATGGGTTATTAAGTGGATTCAGGTTGTGGGTTGGAAATTTAATTAATTAGTTTATTTTAAAATCAATCAATAGTATTGTGCCACGTAATAAATAAATTTTGTAATCATATTTTTAGATAGAACCGTTAAAAATAAGGGTAATTTAGAGCCAAAAGGTTGACGTCGGGGGTATTTTTGGCCTGAAAGGTTAACAGAGGGTATATTGTACCAAAAGCCATAGTTCAAGGGTATTTTAGTCCCTTTTCCGTGGATTCTATTCAAGCATGTTTAATTAGTGGAGATGTACATAATGGAAAAGCCTATGGTTCTTTGTGCATACATGTGAATTTTATTTCTGAGTGTGAGTTGTTCTTTGATGCTAAGTCCTTAATTTATATTAAATCTTTGGAATTAAGGGTGTAGACTATTTCTTCTTGTGAGGGCACTTGTTTCATGATGGATAGGTGATTTTATTAAGTTTTTTTTGATGAGAATAGGTGAGCAAGCTTAAATTTGATGAGTTCAAAGTTCTTCCTTGAGTTTAGGAGGTTATAGGTTTGTTATTTATTCGGATGTCTTGCATAATGAGAGGGAATTGTACTTGATGTTTTGAAATTGGTATATGGTATCACGACCCGAGCCTACACCTTGAATGTGGCCGGCACTCAAAAACCATTGATGGTCCCCAAGTGAACCCTTATCCTGGCTGATTACAAGCGGAAGACTAACTTGAGTATACATAAGCATCAAATTGAAAGAAATGTTTAAAAATAGTTTATTGAATCTCAAAACTTTGCTGAATATACTTAATATGAAACATAAGTTTTAAATAAAATATCAGAAACTGAAAGACTCTCCAAAACTGTCTATCTATGAAGCCTCTACTATTAAGGAAGAAAGCCGGGACAAGAGCCACGACATCTCAAAACTACTAACTGGAAAGTAACTGTAAAGTCCTCTGGAATACAAGGAGGCTCACCAAAGCTAACGGGAATGTAGAATGATCTCAACGAAGCGCATGTTGATAATCATGAACACCTCTATCAGCATCATAAAAGGATGCAGGTCGAATGACATCAGTACATGAAATGTACGAGTATGTAATATAGCTGAGTAAACAAATAACTGAACTGAATAACGGAAAGCAACTCAACTGAACAACTGAATCAATACATGAACATGAAGTGAAAACCATTTAAGCTTTACAATAAAATATACAATGAAAGCAACATGAAAATAATATACTTCACTTGTGGGGACTTTCTCTAACCGAATGATACAATATTTCGCCTCACGTTGCCAGGGCCATCTTATACTTTGCCGGGGTATAGGATGATATCGTGACTATAGATCTATCTAATTGGCCTTCTCAGAGGCAGTGAGGAGTCGCTTGAAGAATCAATGCTATCCTATCATACGATGGCTACGTAGTTCTATGGGACTTCTGAATCATAAAAGACTCTAACCCAACTCGGTGCTCGATACTACTTCCGAAATAATTAATATAACTGTTTGCTCAATTCACTCATCACAAAGAATGGGTTTCTTACATTACTTGAAATACTTTTCAAAACATGAGACGTGTTTACGTTCTTGAAAACATGCACTTATGAACTTATCTTTCAAGTCCAATAATTAACATAGTTACATATGTATATTTATATATATGAATAAAATAATATTAGAAACTTTTATGTTTTTCTGAAATAGAACCTTTAAACTTTTTCTCAAAATTCATCTTTACTTCCTCAAAAATTCAGTTTAAAACTCAAGTGTTGGCTTTGAAAAACTTCTCGAGATTTATAACTCAAAATAGGGTTCATGCTGAATTATAGACATGAAAAAATCAACTCAAGGATCTCAATAAAAATATAGAAATTAAATACTTAGGAATAGAATTTCAAAAGAATCAGGAATTCAAGAATTCAAAATCAACTTATCTCAAGAATACTCAAATCTAGGGATAGAATCCTAGATTTCTCTTTTATTGATTTTAAAGTAGATGTAGGGCGTGAGGATGAACTAGTTCAACACTATGATAGCCTTACATACCTGGAAGAACAAGGTTCTTGAAGAATCTTGAAGAAGAACTTGATTAGAAGCCCTTGAAACCGTAACTTGAAGGAGAAAAATCAAGAAAACCTTTCTTGAGATTTCTTGAATTAGTTTCTTTAAATCTCTATGGCCAAGATTTATGATTTTCATTAGTGATTCATAATTGTATGGAGGAATTTTTGTAGGAAAGAATAGAATTCTTGATGAAAAATTTATCTTGAAGAAGAATCTTGAAAAAGATGGAAAAAATCTTGAATGGAGTCTTTTACTTTGATTTTTCCTTAGGGTTTGAGAGAGAAGAGAATGATGTATTAAGAGATGAAAATCTGATTGTTTTGGGTCTTTAATTAGTAAAAATATTCGTTTAGGATCTTCTTAGAGGTAAAAAGATAAAAACGACCCTTTTTAATGTTTTCCCGTCGGCTAATTCGTAATAGCACTGTATCAGGTTACTAAAATGGTCATAACTTTTTACTCAAAGATCGGATTGTTGCAAAATTTGTGGCGTTGGAAATAGGATTCAAATACCTTTTATTTGGTTGGTTGTGGGCCACTTATATCTTTACATTCTAAGAGATATGATCATTTGAAATTGACCTAAGTAGAATCTTACATCAAAACTTAATCGGTAAGAAAACTTTCAGCTCAACTTTGTGCTAGGAGATTCTAGTGACCTTAATGGTATCCAAAATCATTCTCACACTAAAAAAATTACCTTAACACCTAATAAAAATTAAGAGTCACTCAGTACGACCTTATACGCAATTCAACAATGGTTTGGGCTTAACTTAAAAATATTCGGGGTGTTACAATATGTTCCCCTTGGGATCATACGTCCTCGAATGATGGTTAACCTTAGGATGGAAGGGAAAGGAGTTACTCTTACTATCTTTCTGACTTTTGAACTTCCCAAACTAACCTTCAACAAACCTTGAGCCCATATCAAGAAACGTCTAATGCATCATGCATTTATCCACATGCTACCAACACCACATTCAAGCCTAATACTATAACCACTCCATGAACTCCTTCTAACCCACTTTCTAAGAACTTCTCATCCTCTCATCATCTCTACCAACTGAACTTTCATGCATTACCACCAGGAAGCTGACTTAATACTCATTGTAAAACCTTATCTCCTTCTTCTTCCACATTCATAACCGTAGATGGAATAAACACACCATCACTATCACAATAAGAAATGGCAATCCTCTCCTCCATCATCACACAACTACTATCAACAACACCACTCTCCAAAACTAGAAAGGATTACTAAAAGGACTTTAGGGTGAAAGATCATAAGCACGATTCATTCGAGAATTCTGATATAAGATTATGTATGACATAAAATTATGTTGCTAGCCATTAAGAGTAATTCATGGATTTGTGAGACTGAACATACTATGAGACATGATTGCTTATATGAATAGGTTCATAACATGAGACTGATATCCATAGCTTTATGAAGTATGATTGAGATCAATGGGCTAAAGTCTTTGCCCCTCATTCTGAAAACTGAGCATAGATGTGAATCTCTCTGAAGTGTATGCGCATAGATCATGAACACAATTATGATATAAGAAATATCATCATGATGCTAAAATGACTAACTTTGAGGAATACTCTAGAGTGTGAATGTGTACCTCTACAATTCTTTTGGAAGACATGACTATCTTATTCTCAACACTTGACTTGATTTCTCATCTTATCATCTCTCCCTTAGGTCTAAAATTGACACTTGAAAACAATGGACCTACTCCCTCATCTCTAAACTGCTCTACATTCCCTTTAATACTCGGAAAGGCTTATCTCATGGCTACGGGACTCTTCATAAGCAGGTACTAAGACTCCTTCTAGGACCTCTTTCTAAGATGCTTATATTGACCTCTTCTCATTGGCTTATAAGGCCGCTTCATCTAATTCTTTAAGGAAAAAATAATGCTTACCTCAGCCTATTCCACATTGACAGCTCAAATATACTATCTAGGCACACATGGGAAATCATTAACTTAATTGGAACCTCGTCTGATTACATACAATCTCGGTACACCTCTTAATGCTTCTTGTTACTCCCACGACTTAGCCACACCTCACTACTCTTACCTCAAAGTTAGAATCTCATACTTGTACAACTCACCTTCATTGTAACTAACCTCTTAACTCCTCTCCTAACTATGTCAAGTCTACCAGATCAGATCTCAAAACTAATATCATCACCCTCATGTTGCCATTCTTTTTTACCATGACTCTCATCTAAAATTCAACTTTAATGTTTATTACTAATCCCAGATATCAACATGATTGCTTGCTTACTATACTAACTTACAACTACTAGATACAAATTAAGAAACACACGCCTACTAAGAGCTCATGAAAAGTAGTTAATCTTTACCTATTAGTCTTCATACTTACAATTTACCGCCACACTTCCTTCACAACCTAAGTCTATTTACCCATTCGTTATACATATTTGCCTAATCAGTTCTGTAACCCTCTGAATATTATGGGCTCTCCTTAAAAAAATCATAAGCCTAGCTTAGATCTATCACCTCATGAATACTCCTACTTTTCTATCATGCACCTAAACTTGGTCGTTACCAACTCAATGACACATCATCATAACCTCCTTTCTAGTTAAAGTATACTCTAACTCATCCTAACTAGTAACTCTTACTCTACCTCCTATCATGCAATCTACACAAACTCATCACTTCTTAGTCTACCCATAAGGGAAAACCCTTCATTAATAACTTACTGAGTGAATGATTACAATAACATAAGTTGCCTTATTATTATCTCCCTTTATTAGATTACTGAACCTCTACATGCATTCTTCTAACTCTGGGCACTTTTACTACTACTTCTTATAACATCATAACCCATACTAGCTTTTCGGGTGAAAATACTACCCAAGCTTTAAAACACACTTCCTCGTAAGGGCCTTACCTTAAACAAGATTTAAATTAAAGAGTATAGGAGTAAATCTCATTTTTAGCTGAAACGCATGAATCATATGAAGAAGAGTACATTCTTTCGAAACTCAACACTTAACTCACTCACGAGATTCTCTCAAGCCCCTCTACATGTATCATGACTTTCTCAAGATTTTTGGTGAGAGCAACTCATTGATAAGTATCTGACTTTTCTTTTCAACTACCTTGAGTATGAGGGATAGCCGAATGGATTTGAGAAATGCACGAGATAGAATAAATTCCTTATGACACAATTCTACGACATGACTTAGAGTATGAAAGAAGAAAAACTTTTCCTAAATGTCTGTAGTCACTTATTTATAGAAGTGGGCCCCTCACAATCATATATAATATCCTACTTGAAACGGCTTCATAGACACCCTAGGAAGCTTGAACTTCGTGCTCTGATACCAAGTTTGTCACGACCCGAGCCTACACCCTGCACGTGGCTGACATTCAAGAACCATTGATGGTCCCCAAGTGAACCCTCATCCTGGCTGACTACAAGCGGAAGACTAAAACCATTGATGGTTCTTTTCTTCTTCTTCTTCTTCTTCTTCTTCTTCTTCTTCTTTTCTTAGACATTAGTAGCTAAAACCCCTTGTTCTTAGGCTGTAGCTATGGGTAGTTATTGAACATCGATTGTTTTCAATTAATATTGGTTATCGCCTAAATTACTTTTGTATTCTTGTTGTAAATATATTATCTATTCTTGGACTCGGGAGACGATAAGGTAGATAGACCAAAGGATACAAAAAGCTTGATCTTTCATTAAATTGAGTTGATTTGTGTTTAGGAGTGATGCCCGGATGAACACCTAGCTTGGTTATGAAACAGGATGAAATATAAATGCTCGCCAATTAGGACTGCCTATCCCCACTCAACGATGTAGTTAGACAGCTAATTGGAGTAGGAGATTAGAGGTCGGGAGACCATGATCATAAAATCAACCCTGTAAATCAGTAATTTGATAACCCTAGTTAATTCATGCATGAGATGTGATACATGAAACCCTATACATGCTGCAACCCTAGAATTTTCTAAATCACTGTAAGTAATTTTATTATTTCATTCTTGCATTCTTTTCTTTACAAATAAAAATCAAACACTTTTGGCACTCTTAAATAAATAATTAGACTAGTATAATTTAGTAGAATAGTTAATCGACAAATCCTTTGGGTTCGATAATCTGATTCTTTTAAGAACCACAATATTACTTGCGCGACCACGTACACTTGCCTGTGCAATTTGGAGCAACAAACACTCCCCGGCAGCAGCGCCATTTTTGATAACGCTCAACTACACTTCATCCAATACTAAGTATAGGTGATCACAATCTAGTATAAAACCAACGAAGAATTGGGGTCGATCCCACAAGGAGTGATACGGTAGAGAATTCAATTACGAAGTGAAAGACATGTTCTAAATAATTGTAGTAATAGAAATTATCGAAATCATTAGATTAAATCAAAGGGGTTGACAACAAGTGTCAAATGGAGGGTAAGGTTTGTCAAAAAATAACTACAAAAATAGGGAAGTAATCAAGTAGAGAGGGATACTTGGAGATGTGATCGATTAATTGCCAATTTAGCTATACGGGTGATTACTAATTACCAAAGGTCTCTGAATCTTAGTGGGTAGGCTAGGCTTTAGGTGTAATAGTCATCTCTCGATCAACTATCATGAATCAAGTGAGTTCTCTCGAACCTCAACAAGCATCATACTATAAACAACCCAAAACCTTAATTTATCTACTCTCTCGAGCTAGATCGGTAGGATTGAATTAAGATTCACTCTCACGAGTTGAACCCACAACAACCCAATCACTACAATCATCAATTAATAACCTTAGTTCTAAATCCTCTCTCTCGAGCAAACATAGATTACTAGACTAGAACTGCATTCGCAACTACAATTCATAAGTTAAAACTCAATTATCAATCGAACCCACTTCAAAACAACAATTATATCGATAATTACTAACACCCATAAGCTAATTAAGACAATTAATCACATAATCACACCCCTAAGAATGGGGGTTTAAGCCACACATTATAAAAAGTAGGAAATTATTACCAACTACGTTATCCATAAGCTGGGCAATGAAATCCACGTCTTTACAATGGTAAAAATGCTTTATATAAAAAACCCAACTTGAAATCTACTAGAAAACTCTCAAAAACTAAGAAGAACAATGTTTCAATAAAAAACTCAGAGTCTAACAATGGCAGGATCCCTTTTCTTCTTTTTGAAAATCAATTTATACGTTATCAGATTTTGGCTTTCGTAGTCACTCGATGGAGTTAGTCAAGCATCCCCGACCAGGTCAGTGACACGCTAATTGCTCTTCTCCATCGCTGTTTTTTCTTAACTCTTCATCCTTCAGGCCCTGTAACTTTAGGTGATCAAATTCTTTATCGCCGAAGGTCCAATTCCATCGCCAAGTTGGCTTCTCCCCTGGGCTGGCATGATGGAACATTTGGCGAGCTCAAGTGCCACTAGGCGACTCACCGAGTGGCTTTGGGGATTATCAGCTTTCACTATCTTCAGTCTTTTTCATTTTTTTCGCTCCCTTTCGCCCAATAATGTCCTTGCCTTGCTCTTTTGCTTTTGTATCTATAAATTAACATTTAAATATCAGTTTAGAGCATAAAATAGGCATCAAGGACACTAATTTTATGAATAACAAGCCTAAATGAGCCAAAATCCCTTACTCATTACCCAGCTCAAAATTGGTGCACCCTCAGCTCTACCCTTCTTCCATTAGTCGTACCAGACATTAGCAACACCCTTCAGTTGGTATGCAGCTAGTTCCACACGCTCAACATCTGCAACATGCATCACCTCAATCACTTTCTTTAACTCTTCCATAAAGTTTTTTGGATCCTCAGTGGCACTTGAACCGGTGACGTCTGCAGGATTCATCCTCAAGAACTCATGAATTCTGGATGTATCAGCCACCTCCTGTCGATTCTCTCTTTGTTGCGCAGCTTGGTTGGTCACCACTTGACTCAACATCCGGATAGCATCCCGGAACTCAACATTAGTGACCTCTCCTTGGGGTTGCACTTCTGGTGCATTGGGTACCCCTTGATCCTAAAGATCAGCATTCCTCCTAGCAGGACGACCTCAAACAACTCTTAGTGAAGGCATGATCTGAAAGATACTCGCAAGCACGAATTAGAAAGAAACTTTATAGAGTTGAACTCTATCACACGAAAAGAGTATGAAAGAAGTGAGATAGTTCTTAAATGTCGTAGCCTCCTAATTATAGATGTGGCGCACTTCCCATCGATAACTAGGACTCTACGGACACGACTTCATAGACACCCTAGGACTCTTGAACTTTGTGCTCTGATACCAAGTTTGTTACACACCGTGCCTATACCCTAGACGTGGCCGGCACTCGAGAACCATTGCGGGCCCCAAGTGAACCCTTGGCCTAGCTCAATTCTCAGTGGAAGGCTTACTCAACAGAATATGAACTCTAATATAAAGTTATAAGTCAAATGTCTCAAGATAATAAACTCAAATGTATAAGAACATTCAACTGGCCGAAGAAGACAACTCCAGTCTCAAACATTAACAATGGAAATGAAAAAGACTCTTGAACTATTACTGTCTATCTATGAAACCTCTAATACTATGAGGGATGTCAGGACAAGACCCCCGATCATCCTAACAAAACTGAAATATATAAGGGATCCTCTGGAAGCAATGAGGCTCACCGAATGACTCTGGAACTGCAAATGGTATCAATGAAATGCCTATTGATGACCCCGATCTCCTGTATCTGCATCATAAAATGATGCAGACCAAATGACATCAGTACATTGAATGTACGAGCATGTAAGGGGAACACTGAACATAACATAAAAGCTTGATCTTGGAAAGAAGGAAACATACTCACCTCAACTCAACTCACCTTAACCTCAACTCATGGATACTTAACTCAATACAGTATAAAAATAACAATAAAGATGAAGTTTATATAAAGCATTTAAAGCAGTAGATAAAAACTCAATTTATTTACAAATACAATAATATCTCAGTTTGTATGTAAAGATACAAAATAACTCAATTTGGGAGATTCGGTAACCGACAACCATCACTATGAGCTATGTGATGATACAACGTCTGGCCCACGCTGCCAGAACTGTCATATACCTTGCCAGAGTATAAGATATCCTCAACTAAGTGGATCCACTAAGCTATGCTTAAAAAGCAAAAAGGAATCATCTAAAAAGTATGACCCTTTCTACCCACGTTGGCTACATGGTTTATGAGGACTTTGAGTGGTATGAACTCATCCCCATATCGGTGCTCAATACTACTCCCAATAATATAACTTAGCTCATATATTTAAAAACATTTCCTCATCCTCAAGCTTTGAGATTATTACTCAAAAGGTTCTCTTAAAGAGATTATACTCAAAAACTCCCCATGTGGAAATCGATGTTTCCTTTCATTTTAAATGTAAAGACATTTACTCTTGGAAATACTTAGTTCCCATATATTCATTATAAAAAAAATGAAACTCAACTCTCCTCATCCTCATACTCAAGTAATCAAGTCTTAAAACAAGTTTTAAAAGTTGCAAAAGACTTTTCAAATTACTCAAAAGAACTCCCTCAAACTCTACTCTTAACTCGATCTTGAATTTGAATTATGAATTTAAGAGTTATGATTCATGTTATGAAGGATCTCTCAATATTTAGATGTAGTTTAGAGTAGTTAGAATCAGAAAGGATTGAAGGTACACTTTAAATGAAGTCAGACGGGTCAAACGATGGAAAAAAGGACGGGGGCAGGTGAACCAGGCTTACTGAGTGGCGCCGGGCGCCAGTCCCTAAACTTCAGAGGTAACTTTCTGGCGCACTACTGGCACAGCGTGCCAGCCCTCTGCCCAGAAAACCCAACAAATTTTATTTCTCATTTTCTAACCCTAATTCGACTAGAATCGAATGGTTTCTTCCAAACACCCTTAGAATCGTCTACCCAACTTAATTACATGAAAATCTACTCGAAAACCCTCAAGAACAATACTCATTAACAAGATCCCCACCTCAAGAACTCAACCAAACATTTTAATTCAAGAATGAAGAACAACACCTCAAGAAATTCATCAAGAACCTCAATATACTCAATCTCATGGATGAATTTGCAAGTGAAACTCATGATTGGCGTGTGGGTGAATGAACCCAACACTATGAAAACATCATACCTCGTTAGGATCGAATCCTTGGCGAAAACCCCTCGAAGATTGCAAGAAATCCTTGAGCGCTTGAATTTTTTCCTTTCTTTCTCTTCTCTTAAACTCCTCTCTAAAACCCTAAGCGTATTTAGGATTGTGAAAACTTACCGAAATCAGTTTAGACCCCTAAAATATTACTAAAACGTTTAAAGCTGATGGAGTAAGGAAAAGACTAAAATACCCCTCATTAATTCAGGTAAATTTCCTTAATTGGACAGGCTGACTTCAAACGGGCATGTCACGACCTAGGGGTACACCCTAGATGTAACATGGCGTATAGAAACACCGAAGGACCCCATACAAGCCATTTAGCATTCATAACATTAGAAATAGAACAATAAGAGTAAAACAACATTTTAAGTCCAACAGTTTTATAAAAAGAAGCAGAAGTCTAAAACACTTGTATCAATAGTCATCTAGTACAATAGAATAAAATTTGGCCTAGCCCATACATCATGTCCAAAAGTGAAATACATAAAAGAAAGTGAAACAATGAACATCCATCCTCGAAGCATGAGGACTCACCAAAGATCGAAAATCTTGAAATCAACCACTAGCCACGAAACTGAGAAACCTGACTGTCGGACCCTACATTTGGGGAAATGTTAGGCAAGAGTATGTGTTAGTACAAAACAAAGTACCAAGTATGATAGCTATGCATAAAACATTTAAATCATGTTAAAAAGGGACATTTAATTTCATGACATACAATTGACCAAACTAAAACATGATATAAGAGAGTTAGAAAACATAAGTCATAAAACCATGGTCAACGCAAGGTGATAATCTTCCAAGCCTTTGAACACATATGAGATACTTCTTGAAGTAACCTTAGTTCATTATTAATGTGGGGGATTAGCCTTAACTGACATGGAGACCATGTGAGCTACAACATGATCCCCCGGTGTCTCCCACACCGAAAAGAGATGTCCTACTTGCCAAGGTAAGGACCATAAATTTCTAGCTTAAGTGGATCCACTAGCTAATGTCTCTTGAGACAATCATCCTATGGGGGCACATAGGTAAGGGATAAGGAGATTGCTTCTAGAAACCCGGCCTCTACTAACGGGTGAGCTTTAATCTCAATATCCTCTCGGTGCTAAGCATAAATCCCACAGAATAGTCAATTCTTCTTGTTATTATTATCCATGGATAGGCACATCATCTTTCCAATCCAAGCTAAGTCAGCATCCATGGAAATGTATCTTTCAATAACTAATCAAAGCTAGGTTCATTAGTATAACTCTTAATATTTGATTCAATTGGGTGAGAAAACCTTTCAACCTTAGAATACTTATTATGTGAGAAAACCTTTCACATCTTTCTTTTATGTGTATATGAGAAAAATTCTTTCAAAAACACATCTACATCATCATCATTGATACTTTACTCGTAAAACATCCTTAAAACAATTGCATAGTTTTCATAAAAAAATGCATAAGTCCATAATTTACCTTTCAAGGTTCAAACCCACTTTCAATCATCAAAACATAGAAAACAAGGGTTAGATATGGATTTCATCATAAATTCATGTAAAGCTTGCAATACATGCTTAATTTCATAAAATGCTTCCTTTATAATCAAAATCTCATATCATATGATTCATAACTTGAAAACATGGGTATTACATTGGTTCACGGGGGAATCATCATAAAATCATAGTATTTCATTAATTCATGCATAAAAAATCATAATTCAATTATTTAAATCAATAATGAAAAGAACCCATGGTAATTGAAGAAAACCCTAACTCAATTGGGGAATTCTAACTTTGGAAATAGAGGAATTTAGGAACTCCATGAATGGAAGGAATCAATGGATGAAAACTATCATACCTTGTGGCCAAATGCTAATGTTCAATGAAGGAATTGAGACTTGACCTTGATCCTAGCTTGAACCCTTTCTTCTTCTTCAAGTTCTAGAGAGATATTTTGGAGAGGACAATTGATCTTCTTTTGTGATTTTGGAAGAATGACTTTAATGGGTTGAATTTGGGGGTTAGAATGCTTATATAGGGGTCTTAGTGAAAGGTAAAACGACGTAGTATAGGAGTTAATTAATTAGGAAAAGACCCAACTACCCCTGAAACTTAACTGCCAGCTGTGACCCACGACTCGAGATTGACGGACTGTGGAATAACCAACGGTCCGTCTTGCACACTCGCCAGTGAGTTCATAGATTTTGGCCTGGACCTACGGCTCCTATACCATGGACCATGGACCCACCGACGGTCCAGTCATGGTTCCTGCCTGGACAACATTTTGGGTGGCCTATCCACACACTGGTCCAACCCACGGGCCGTGGTTGGCCTTCGTGGATGGCACCTGGGAATCTTGAAATTTGATATGGTGCCCTCTTTCAAATATGGGGTGTTACATTATCTTCCCTTTGGGATCATTCATCCTCAAATGAGATTCAAGCTAGTACGAAAAGAGTAGGAGCGGAACTGACAACCCAACCTACAAAGCAAGGCATATAACCAAGGAGGAACTATCGACTCCAAGCTAGGACGTTCTCAAAACATCATAAGAGGGGTGAAACTAAATCTAACAGATCATCATTCATGCAATGCACATATCCAAGGAGGAAACATCAACTCCTAGCTAAAAACATACTCAAATGCATATATGCGAGGAGGAAATATCAACTCCAAGCTAAATACATGCTCATAACATCATATCAAGTAGTCTACATGCAATTCATACTCATGTGCACATAGACATATAAGAGTCAATCAACAAACTCATTTTCTCAAAACTTGAACTTTTTCATGAATCACGCATAGTAAGGAAATCATGGAAACACTTAAGACACATGACTCCAAAACAAAAAATAAACCATGAGGAACTCATTACCTCAAGCTAGAGTAGGAGTAGAAGGAAAGAGATGAGGATATCGGGACATCATATCAGCCTCGGCCTCCCAAGTAGCACCCTCAACTAACTGATTCTTCGACAACACTTTCACGGAAGCTATTTATTTATTTCTCAACCTCTTGACTTGCCGGTCTAAAATCTCAACTGGAACTTCCTCATAAGAAAGATTCTCTTTGACTCCCAAACCTTATAAGGGAACTATGGATGTTGGATCACCAACACATTTCGGCAAATCTAGATCATAAGCAACCTTACCAACACGTCTCAAAATCCGATATGGGCCAACATAATAGGGACTAAGCTTCCCTTTCTTACCAAACCTCATCACACCCTTCATGGGTGAAATTTTCAAGTAAACCCAATCATAAACATCAAACTCAAGATCTCTTCTCCTTACATCGGCATATGACTTTTGCCGACTTTTACTCATTTTCAACCTTTCTCATAAGTCAAACCTTCTCTATGGCCTCATGTACCAACTCGGTACCTATTAGGGCAACTTCACCCACCTCAAACCATCCTATGGGAGATCTACACCTCCTACCATATAGAGCCTCAAATGGAGCCATATCAATACTCGAGTGTTAGCTATTGTTATAAGCAAACTCAATCAATGGCTAATGGTTATCCCAATTACCCTTAAAATCAATCACACAAGCCCTTAACAAGTCTTCCAAGTTTTGGATAGTACGCTCCTCTTGGCCATCGGATTGTGGATGAAAATTTGTGCTAAGCTTAACTTTAGTGCCAAGACCCTTTTAGAAAGACTTCAAAAACTGAGAAGTCAATTGGGTACCACTATCGGAAATAATGGACAAAGGCACTCCGTGCAACTTTACCATTTCTCTCAAGTACAACTTGGCATAGTCCTCCGCAGTATAGGAAACCCTAATGGGAAGGAAATGAGCCGACTTCGTCATCCAATCTACTATCACTCAAATTGAATCATGTTGTCGGTGGGTGCGAGGCAAACCAACAATGAAGTCCATATTCACATCTTCCCACTTCCAAGTAGGAATGTTAATATCTTGGGATAAAGCTCCCGGTTTCCGATGCTCAACTTTTACTTGTTGACAATTCGGACACTTAGTCACAAATTCTGCAATATCCTTCTTCATCCCATTCCACCAATAGACCTCTCGTAAATCATGGTACATCTTGGTGGCTCCCGGGTGAATGGAATACCGTGAACTATGGGCTTCCCACAAGATCTGTTCCCTCAAGTCATCAACATTTGGAACACATAAATGACATTGATATCTAAGCACACCATCTCCCCCTTAGGAGAAAGCCTCAACAGATTTTCTTAAGCACCGCTTCTTTCAATTTTACTAAAATTGGATCAAGACCTTGCTTGGCTTTCACATCTGCCCTAAAAGAAGATTCAGAACCATTGTGCACCATAACACCACCCTTGGTGGAGTCCACCAACTGAACACCTAATCGGGCCAATCTATGAACATCTCGAACCAACTCTTTCTTTTCTTCTTCAATATGAGCAACACTTCCCATGGATAATCGACTAAGAGCATTGGCCACCACATTTGCCTTTTCGGAGTGATAGAGAACACTCATGTCATAATCTTTCAATAACTCAAGCCACCTTCTTTGGCGAAGATTTATATCCTTCTGATTAAACACATATTGCAAACTCTTGTGGTCGGTAAACACCTCTACATGAACTCCATACAAATAATACCTCCAAATCTTTAAGGCAAAGACAACCGCCGCTAATTCAAGGTCATGGGTAGGATAATTCTTCTCATGAATCTTAAGTTGCCTTGAGGCATAGGCAATCACTTTCCCATTTTGCATAAGCACACACCCTAGCCCAATTATTGAGGCATCACAATAAAACACAAAACCATCCGTCCCTTCCGATAAAGTTAACATCGGAGCGGATGTAAGTCTATCTTTCAACTCTTGGAAACTCTTCTCACACTTTTCGGACCATATGAACTTGGCCTTCTTTTGAGTCAAAGCCGTCAAAGGAGAGGCAATTGAAGAGAATCCCTCAACAAACCTTCTATAGTAACCGGCTAAACCCAAGAAACTTCTAATATCCGATGGAGTTAGAGGTCTAGGCCAACTTTTGACCGCATCCGTCTTCTTAGGATCTACCTCAATACCCCTGCTTGAAACAATATGGCCAAGGAAAGCTACAAATCTTAGCCAAAACTCACATTTGCTAAACTTGGCAAAGATTTTTTGGTCCTTAAGAATTTCCAACACGATCCTCAAATTATCAATATGTTGATTCTCACTTCTTGAATAAACCAATATATCATCAATGAACACAATCACAAACATGTCAAGGTATTGTTTAAACATCGTATTTATCAAATTCATGAACGCTGCCGGAGCATTAGTCAACCCAAACGACATTACTAAAAACTCATAATGACCATACCGAGTTCGAAAGCCATCTTCAGAATATCATCTTCTTTCACCCTCAGTTGGTGATAACCTGATCTAAGGTCAATCTTAGAGAAATAACTTGCTCCTTGAAGTTGGTCAAATAAATCATCTATTCTTGGGAGAGGATACTTATTCTTAATGGTCACCTTGTTCAGTTGACGATAGTCAATACATATGCGAAGAGACCCATCTTTCTTTCTAACAAACAAAACTGGAGCACCCCATGGAGATATACTCGGTCGGATGAAACCCTTATCCAACAAATCTTTCAATTGTTCTTTCAACTCCTTAAGCTCTGCCGGAGCCATACGGTAAGGAGGAATAGAAATAGGTTGCATATCTGGGAGAAGGTCAATACCGAAGTCTATTTCCTTTTCGGGAGGAATACCAGGTAAGTCATCTGGAAACACTTCCAGAAACTCATTAACAATGGGGACCGACTCAAGACTAGAAGTTTCGGAATCTACATCCCTCACCCTAACTAGATGGTAAATGCAACCCTTAGAAATCATCTTTCTAGCTTTAAGACAAGAGACAAACTGGCCCTTAGACATAGAATTTCCCCCCTTTCATTCTATGACAGGCTCATTCGGAAACTGAAACTTGACTACATGAGTTCTACAATTAATAGAAGTATAACATGAGTGCAGCAAATCCATACCCAAGATAACATCAAAATCTAGCATATCTAGCTCTACCAAGTCAACAAGAGTAACTCTATGGGACAAACAAGACATTTTCTATAAACCCTCTTAGCCACAATAGAATCACCAACAGGAGTAGAGACAAAAAAAAGTTCTAACAACACATCAGGAAGCACATCAAACCTCATAGCCACATATGACGTCACAAAAGATAAGGTAGCACCGGGATCAAGTAAAGCATAAACATCAAGTTGGAAAACCTTCAACATACCGGTAACCACATCGGGAGAACCCTCTTGTTCACCACGAGTCTGAAGTGCATAGAATCAGTTTTGCTTAAGAGTATTGGGATCCGAACCACTATTAGGAACTGGCTTGCCCTCTCTTTCTTTAGTCGCAAGCATTGGACAATCCCTCATTTTGTGACCACTCTTACCACAACTGAAGCAACCATCCGTGCCGGCTAGGCACTTACCCTCGTGCTTCCTTCCAGATCTAGTACAAGTACACATAGGCAATGAAGATCCACTACCATTCCCACCTTGATGCTTAGGGTTAGACACCCAACCTTTGTTAAACTTAGGAGGAGCATTGGAGGAACCTTCACCCGAAAAACTTTGTCCAAACCTAGGACGACCATGTCCATCGGACCTTGCATGAGAGAAATTACCATCACCGGTCTTAGACCTCTTTGTTTTCCTAGACTTTTTCTTAAGTTTCTCCTCTTCAATCTGTTGTGCATGAACAATGAGACGAGATATGTCCATGTCATTAATGAGCATGGCGGTACGACACTCTTTCACCACTATTTCGGACACACCTGAAACAAACTTGCTCATCCTTGCCCTTGAATCGGCAATAATTGTTGGCGCATACTTAGACAATCGTGTGAACTTTACAGCATATTCCCTCACACTCATACTTCCATGACGAAGGTTGATAAACTCAAGCACCTTGGCTTCCCTTATCTCAAGGGGAAAGAACCTATCAAGAAAAGCAGCCTTAAACTTCTCCCAATCAAGAGGACCCGCATCTTCCGGTCTCACTTCTTTCCATTGGTTGAACCAAGTTTGAGAAACACCTTTTAGTTGATAAGCGGCCAACTCTGCCTTTTCCACTGGCATTACTCCCATAATCATCAAGACCTTATAGACCTCATCAATGAACTCTTGAGGATCTTCCTCAACCTTAGAACCATGAAACTTCGAAGGATTTATCCTAGTGAAGTCCCTCACTCTAGATTCCGCCATACCCACATTTGGGTTCACGGGGACCACAACCTCCCTATTGTCTTGGGCCATCACGGCTTGAGCCAATACTTGAAAAGAAGCCCTAAACTCTGCATTAGTAACTTGTTCGGCCACAAGATTTGTCACTCCCCGAGCCTACTCCCTGGGCAGGATTGGCACTCGAGAACCATTGTTGGCCTTAAGCGAACCCTTGGCCTAGCTTACTACTCAGCGAAAGACTCTACTCAACAAAGATAAACTCATGAAATAAACTTAGAATGTTGTAAAGGAAACATTCAACTAGCCAATGAGGCAACTCAAGTCTTATAACAAAAACAACTGAAATGAACATGACTAATGAACTAATAATTTCTAACTACCTATGAAGCCTCTAATACCATAAGGGATGTCGGGACAAGACCCCCAATCATCCTAACAACTGAAATGACAAACAATGATAAAAAGGATCCTCCGAAAAGCAAGGAGGCTCACCAACAACTCTGAATACTCAAATGGATCAACGAAGCACTGGATGCTGATCCTGGTTACCTGTATCTGCATCATTTTGATGCAGGCCAAATGGCATTAGTATATTGAATGTACGAGCATGTGAGGGGAAAACTAAACAAGACATAAGCTTGAACTTAAATCTAACAGAAACACTTACCTCATTTCTACTCAACTCATGGATACTCAACTCAATGCAGAAATAGAACACAATATAGATGCAGTTTATATAAAGCATTTAAACCCGTAGATAACATCTCGGATTATTGGAAAATACAATAATATCTCAGTTGTGTATAAAAATACAAATATAAACTCTGTTTAGGAGATTCTCTAACCGACAACCATCACTATGAGCTATGTGATGATACAACGTCTCGCCCACGCTTCCAGAACTGTCTTATACCTTGTCGGGATTTAGAACGCCTTAACTAAGTGGATCCACTAAGCTATGCCTAAAAGTATTAAGGAATCATCTAAAAAGTATGACCCTTTCTACCCACGTTGGCTACATGATTTATGGAGACTTTGAATTATCTGAACTCGTCCCCATATCGGTGCTCAATACTACTCCCAAAATGTAACTAGTTCATATGTTTTAAAACATAACTCTTTCTCTGTGGTTTGAGATTATTACTCAAAAATCTATCTCTTAAAAGATATGGTACTCAGAACTGCTCATGAAAACTCATTTTGGAAATCGGTGTTTCCTCTCATCTTAAATGTGAAAACATTTTCTCTTGGAAAATACTTAGTTCCTATATATCATTTTAAAGAAAATGAACTCAGCTCTACTCTTCCTCAAACTCAATGCTTAAGTCTTAAAATAAATTTAAAACGATTCTAAAAGACTTTTGAAATGATTCGAAGAACACTCAATACCTGACTCTTAACTCTACCTTGAATTTGAATTATGAATTCAAGGTTATGATTTGTGATAGGAAAGATATCGCGATGATTAAAAGTATGTTTAGTTAGTAAATCATGAGAAACGATCGAAAATTACTGTATGGGGAGTTAGTCCACGACACAGAGATGTATTTTAATTTTTGGTCACGAAATAATCTTTGAAATAGTGGAGTCTGCGTTCTCTCCGCAATGCGGAGAGGGATTTTTTTCACTGGGGGAGCAAGTTCGCGACGCGGACTTGCGTGCCAAATTTTGCCTGACTTTTTCCTTCCTCGTTTTCTAACCCCAATTCTCCTAGAATCGAATGGTTTCTTCCGCAATCACTTAGATTCAAATACCGAACAATAGTATACGTTAATCTACTCGAAACTACCCTTGAAACAATAACACTTATCTCAAGGATTCAGAAAAACCTCAACAATCAAGATTATGAAAGAAAACTTCAATGAACCTATCAAGAACTGAAATCCTTTACTTTTAAGAATGAAATTACGCTAAAATAATCATGATTGGTGCGTGGGTGAAAGAACCAAATGCTATGTGCACTCACATACCTCTTCGAGATCAAACCTTGGTGAAACGACCTTCGATTCCGCAAGAAATCTCCAAGAACGCCTTAACTTTTCTCCGTTTTCTCCTCTTCTTGAACTATTCTCAAAACCCTAGGCATTAATTTTGATTGCGTAAACTGAACCAAATCAGTTTAAACCCCTAATTAACTACTAAAAATGAAATAACTTGATTGAGTAAGGAAAAAACCAAAATACCCTTATTAAATCCAGGTAACTTTCCTTAACTGGACAGCCCGACTTTAAACGGGCATATCTTCCTCATAAGAGCTCAAAAATTAGCAAACTTGGTGGCGTTTGAAAGAGGATTCCAAGACCTTCCATTTAATATCTTGTAGGCCACCTAACTCATCATGTACTAAAAGTTATGGTTGTTTTAAGTTGACCCAAAACACATACTTAGCATGACTTGCCAAATTTCCAAATTTACTCTTTCCAAAATAGTTCTTTCTAATTCTAGTTCTTTCTAAGGTGGGATATTACAGGATCGACCGGAACTTGAGGAGCTTGGGGAGGAGCAACTTGTTCCGCATTCTCCCTCACATTCCTTCTAGCATAAGATGTTCGAGTAGCCATGTCCTGTAAGGCATCAGATAAGGATTAGGAGAAAGACCTTATAGAGTTAAACTCTATCGCACGACTTTAGAGTAATGAAAGAACTAGAGTTTCCTAAACATCTTGTAGCCTCTCATTCATAAATGTGGCGCGCTTCACACTCAACAAGACTCTACTCAACGTGGCTTATGAGACATCCTAGGACCATTCTAAACCTTGTGCTCTGATTACGAAGTTTGTTACGACCCAGGGGTACACCCTAGATGTAACATGGTGTATAGAACCCCGAAGGACCCCATACAAGACACTTAGAATTCATAACATAAGAAATAGAATAGTAAGAGTAAAACAACATTTCCAATAGTTTTATAAAGAGAAGAGGAATTCTAAAACACTTGTCTCAATAGCCATCTAGCACAATAGAAAGAAATTGAGCCTAGCCCATACATCGTGTCCAAAAGTGAAATACATGAAATAAAGTGAAACAATGAACATCCGTCCTCGAAGCATGAGGACTCACCAAAGCTCAAAAATCTCGAAATCAACCATTAGCCACGAAACTGAGAAACTTGACTGTCGAACCCTACATTTGGGGAAATGTAGGCAAGAGTATGCGTTAGTACAAAACAATGTACCAAGTATTATAACTATGCATAAAACATTTAAATCATTCTAAAAGGGGACATTTCATTTCATGACATGCAGTTGACCAAACTAAAATATGATATAAGAGAGTTAGAAAACATAAGTCATAAAACTATGGTCAATGCAAGCTAATCATCTTCAAAGGCTTTGAACACATATGAGATACTTCTTGAAGTAACCTTAGTTCATTATTAATGTGGGGGATTAGCCTTAACCGACATAGAGACCATGTGAGCTACAACATGATCCCCTGGTGTCTCCCACACCGAAAAGGGTTGTCCTACTTGCCAAGGTAATGACCATAAATTTGTAGCTTAGGTGGATCCACTAGCTAATGTATCTTGAGACAATCATCCTATGGAGGCACATAGGTAAGGGATAAGGAGATTGCTTCTAGAAACCCGACCTCTACTAACTGGAGAGCATCTTTCTCAATATCCTCTCGGTGCTAAGCATAAATCCCACGGAATAGACAATTCTTCTTGATCTTATTATCCATGGAAAGGCACGTCATCTTGCCAATCCAAGCTAAGTCATCATCCATGGAAAGGTATCTTTCAATAACCAATCCAAGCTAGGTTCATTAGGATAGCTCTTAATCTTTGATTCAATTAGGTGAGTAAACATTTCAACCTTAGAATACTTATTATGTGAGAAAACCTTTCACATCTTGCTTTTATGTGTATATGAGAAAAATCCTTTCAACAACACAGCTACATCATCGTTATTGATACTTTACTCTCAACGCATCCTTAAAACAATTGCATAGTTTTCATAAGAAAATGCATAAGTCCATAATTTACCTTTCAAGGTTCAAAACCCACTTTCAATCATCAAAACTTAGAAAACAAGGGTTAGATATGGATTTCAACATAAATTCAAGTAAAGCTTGCAATACATGCTTAATTTCATAAAAGACTTCCTTTATAATCAAAATCCCACATCATATTATTCATAACTTGAAAACACGGGGATTACATGGGTTCATGGTGGAATCATCATAAAATTATAGTATTTCATCAATCCATGAATAAGAGATCATAATTAAATCATTTAAATCAATAATGAAAAGAACCCATGGTAATTGAAGAAAACCCTAACTCAATTGGGGAATTCTAACTTTGGAAATAGAGGAGTTTAGGAACTCCATGAATGGAAGGAATCCATGGATGAAATTTATCATACCTTGAGGCCAAATGCTAATCTTCAATGAAGGAATTGAGACTTGACCTTGATCCCAGCTTGAACCCTTTCTTGTTCTTTATGTTTTAGAGAGAGAAATATTTTGGAGAGGAAAATTGATCTTCTTTTGTGATTTTGGAAGAATGACTTGAATGGGTTGAATTTGGGGGTTAAAATGCTTATATAGGGGTCTTAGTGTAGGGTAAAACGATGTAGTATAGGAGTTAATTAATTAGCAAAAGACCAAACTACCCCTGAAACATAACTGCCAGCTGTGACCCACGACTCGAAACAAACGGACCGTGGACTGACCAACGGTCCGTCCTGCACACTCGTCGGTGAGTTCAGAGATTTTAGCCTGGACCTACGGCTCCTGGACCACAGACCGTAGGTCCAGTCGTGGTTCCTGCCTGGATAACATTTTGGGTGGCCTATCCACGAACCCACCTATGGTCCGGGGTCCAACCCACGGGCCGTGGTTGGCCTTCGTGGATGGCACCTGGGAATCCTAGAAATTGCTATGATGGCCTCTATCAAATCTGAGGTTTTACGGGGCATATCTCCCTCATGCAAACTCAAAATTATCAAACTCGACAGCGTTGGAAAGAGGATTCAAAAGACCTTTCATTTGATATCTTATGGGCTACCTAACTCATTCTTGTACTGAAGTTATGGTCGTTTGAAGTTGAACCAAAACTCACAACTTAAGCTTAACTTGAACAAATTTCAAATTAGCTCTTTCCAAATTAGTTCTTTCTAAATTTTTCTCTTTCTAATACTGAGGTGTTACAACTTCAGCCCGTACTCTTGGACCGACATTGAACCCTGCTTCAAGTTCATAAACTCTTGCGCCTTAGCTTCTCTCAACACCCTTGGGACGAACTTGTCCAGAAAAGCTCCAGCAAAATAATCCCAAGTCACGGGAGCTGCATCCACACCCCTGTTGTCTTTTACTGAGTGAACCAGATATGAGCCACATCCTTAAGTTGGTAGGATGAAAGATCCACCCTATCACTTTCGGTCACTTACATCATCTCTAGGATCTTCCTAACTTCATCAATGAAGTTTTGTGGGTCCTCACCAACCTGCGACCCTAGAAACTTAGGAGGATTCATCCGAACAAAGTCTCGAACCCTACCTGCAGTTGATCCACCATTAGTGTTTTCAGGAACTGTGGCCTGCTGATTGTTCTGATTTGCCACACTCTGAGCCAAGAGCTGGATCGCATTCAAAAATTATGCATTCGTAACCTCATGGTTCGGGACTGGAGGACCTCCGTTAGCATTGTGTGTGTTAGCTCTACGAGGAGGCATGATCTGAAATGCATAATGACGGATTAGAAAGGAGAAGTTGAATCATACCTCACGCACGATGAGAATAACAAAGAAAGTGAAGTTTTTCTTAAAACACTTTGTAGCCTCCCCCTCATAGGTGTGGCGCGCTTCACACTCATGAAAGAGGACTCTACTTAGTGCAACTTTCAGACACCCTAGAACTCTTGAACCTAATGCTCTAATAAAAAGTTTGTCATGCCCCAGGCTACCCCGTTGATGTAACACGGGACCTAGGATAACGAGTGACCCCAAGCTAACCCTGAGTCTGGCATATCATAAGCATACTGAAAATAACTAAGTAAAGCATGAACTATGCATAAGCTAAATCAATAAATATCTGATGTGGGGACAAAACCTAAATAGTCTGAATGTATATGTGAAACCATAAGAGTTTAGTGATAACTGAAACAAGCACTTAACAACTCAAGCTAGATCTACTACTATGTCTGAAAAGCCTCTACTGAATTGAGTTGCTGGGACATGCCCCCAGCTAACTCTGATAAAATTGAAAATTGGAAATAAAGACTAAAATAGAAAGCATGTCTATTGTCCTCAAAGTATGAAGCCTCACCACTGAAGTTGCTGAAGTCGAATCGAGAATCTATCTATGCGTAATCTGGATGCTGAGTGCCTGAACCTTCAGCATGAAACGATGTAGCGTAAAGTATGCGTCAGAACTTGGAATGTACTGAGCATGAAGGATATAGATATGCTAAGTTGAAGAAAGAATATAAGGTGAACAATGCATAACTGAGCACTGATATGATCGGAACAAGGATATAGATATGTACTAAAGTATAACTAGAAGATAAACTAAATGCAATCACCAAGTACTAATAATGAAGATAACATCTTGAACTATATACTGAAGTAACTACTGAAAACATTGTCAATGCACTTAGGAGTTTGACTGTGGGAGTTACTATTAACCGACATAAACCACGTGAGCTAATTGTGGAGTCCGATGTATACACTCAATCGAGAGGACCAAATATACCTTGCTAGGGGTATTGACTGTGGCGTGATCACTAAATCTGATGCCCAACTAAGGGGACCTTAAGGGTACGCTAAACCCTAGTCCAACTCGGTGCTAATTCTACTCCCATATGAATATTCATGAAGCTAAAATGCAATAAATACTGAATAGCTCAAGATACTGACATGTAATCTTAGAATGCAACAATTATATAGTGATAATGAGACATTCGTAATCTGGGGCATAATTTTCTGTTTAACTGACCTAGCAAGTATAATTCATAAACTAAGGGAATATACACAAACTAGGGTTCTGAGTTTTATACAAGTAATTAAGCAAACTTTCCAAGAAAACATGTTATTTCGATTAAGAATACTACAACAACTAAAATCCCAATGAATCTTCAAGGTTTTAGAAACCCTAGGCCTAAATAAGTTTTGTGGAATCAAGGAACTGACTGAATTTTAGGGACCTAGTGGATGAAAGGAACCCACTAGTAAAATCCCACATACCTAGTGATGAAATCTATAGAGAAATCCTTTGTATTTCGGGGCTGAACTTTGAAGGACACTACTGCTTGTTTTTGAAAGAAACTGGCACCTCTTTCTCTTCTTTTTGTTTTAACTTGGATGATTTTTCGAGAATGAGGGTTTTGGGTATGTCTCACTAGATTATTAGGCTCAGACTGAGTAAAATGACGTAGTTTAGGAATCAAACGACGTAGTTTAAGTACCTATTGCATAAGAGAAAAGACCAAAACGACCTTGACTTAAAATCTAACAAAGGCCATTCACGGTGGGACTGATGGGCCGTTGTTTGAACCACTGCCCGTCAACTGGGTCATGGTTTATGATTTGCCCGACATGATTTCACTAAAACGAGCATAACTTTTTACTTCGAGCTTGGATTTTAACAAACTCAGTGTCGTTGGAAAGAGGATTCAATTATCTTTAATTTGATTGGTTATGGGCCACCTAATGTATTTTGTGTTAAAAGATATGACCATTTGAAGTTGACCCAAAAGACATTTTCCTCTAATTAGCTGCTGACCCTCACCTACGGCCATACCTACAGTCCGTAGGTCCAACCACGGACCGTACTGGTCGACTGTGGGGGGGATCAGAGACTCCTAAGTCTGGAACCCAACGACGGGACCCCACCTACTATCCGTGTTCTGATACACGGTCCGTCGGTGGCTTCTGTTGGTCCTGACACCAGATTCTGGAAAGGTGTATTTTTTCCATCTTCTCGAATTCGAGGTGTTACAGTCCTCTTCTGTCCATGAATTCAATTTCCAAAATTCCATACACACTCACCACCGGTCACGGTTCTAGTAGTTACAAGTGTAGCCTTTTCATTTGGGACTACAATTATACAACCTTTTTTAGGAACACATTGGACTGGACTCACCCATTTTCTATCCACAATAAGAAAAATAACTCTTCCATCCAACCATTTTATTATATCTTTTTCACAACTTCTTGCATTGATGGATTTAACCTCGTTTGGTGCTCAATGGTTGGCTTGTACCGTTCAGTTAAATTTTTCTTGTGAGTGCACATACTTGTAGAAATCGCCACTATGTTTCCAATTGACCATCCTAAGGCTCTAATGTGCCTTTCTCTAAATTCTAACTTCAATGGCTCAATAATATATGGCTTGGCCAGTGGTACCTCTCGACTTGACAAATCGAGGTCAAACTTCATCTGAAATGAAGCATGTGATCCCACACAACAAGAGCAGCCACGACCTCATCATAGTCACTTATTTTAGCTTGATCATAATTGAATTACACTGCTACCAATGACTCCCTAATATGTGTATTCCCCAATACTTGCTACCGCCTAGTAGATTTTATCCAGCTGAGACATAACGTGCATATCACTTGGATACTTCATCGATTTGTGAATATTGAAGCTCACTTCTTCAACTCACCACCTTCTACATCAATTATTACTTTTCCCATGGCTAAGAATGGTCTACCAAGGACAACCAGCATATCAATATCAATCTTGCAATCCAACACTACAAAATCAGCGGGAAACATGAACTTATCAACCTTTACCAAAACATTACACACCACACCAACCGGTCTCTTTGAAAAAAAACCATCAAGAGTCTCATGTTTGTCGCTTTCATATCATCCCAAACTTATCAAAGACAACCAATGGCATTATATTTATGCTTGCATAAAGATTGCACAAGGCATTTTCAAGAAAGCTCCAGATCATCTTTCTTAAGGACTGCATTTTTTTCCATGACCGCACCAGAAGTTTGTGGAATTTCAATTGTGTCACATTATAACAGCCTCTTCTTTGTTAGCAACTCCTTCATATACTTTGCATAACCTGACATTTCGGTCAGTGCATCTATGATGAGTGGTATATTTGCACTCATTTGACGCCTATTTAGTTCAACAATTAATGTCCTCGATGCCTAATTATGTCCTATTCTAATGAAATTTTGATGAAGTATAGCTATGAAGGCTAAATGATAACGCTAGGATGAATATTTGAAAGTTATAAATATCCCAAAGGAGAGAGAAAAACAAGGTTTCGAGAGTCCAAAAAAAGTGAAAAAAATCTTAATATTTTATAGAGAGAGACAGTTTTCCTGGGGAAGAATACTTTTAGGTTTTGGAGTTTTCAACTTTTGCTCTTGAAATTGATAAATTGAAGTTGAATTCAAAGTGAGTTTGTTTATAATTGCTTAACTTCATGTTACCCATCACAGCTTTCATGCAAAGTATAATTTCTTTACACTTTTTGATGGGGGGTTAAAGGCCCAAGATTTAGTGGTGCAATTATGAGGTTGGTGTTGATTTAATGTAGTGGGTATTGTGTTATGCTCTATTTTGTTGTTGGTCATGCATTGCTTTAGGATAATTAGAGTGGGGTTAATTTATGGGTTAAGGTTACAAACTTAGATCCTTCTTCTTATCTTCGGTTAATGCTCGAAAGTGATTGATTGGAGTGGGTAATTAGATAAATACTAGCAATTTAGGTTTAATGTCTATATCTTGCTTGAATATAGAGGTTATGGGTTGGATCTATTTTTTCTTTTTCTACAGCGAAAGAGAGAATAGAGTAAGGTATTGAGTTGTTTAGTATTGTACATAGATGAGACTGAAATGAGATTTTATGAACTGAGGATACAAGAATGAAAGAAGATTGGTGTCATTGATGTGACTCGGCCTATCCATGAATGTTCATCACTATAGAGAAACACAATTTCCAATCTCCACACCCCTAGATTACTTTTTACTTATTTGATTTTATGAATTTCTAGTTTAGTTGTGACTATTGATAACCATTTTTTTTGTAGATTTGATGGAATTATCCACCCATTTGATATTACTACTACAAATGGATCACTTTACATTCAAAATTTCTTGACTAAATTCTCTACGCTATATCATTCTCTGTGAGATTCGACCCCGACTCTTTATTGGATATATTTATTGATGACGATCGCTTATCTTTTAGTTAGTTTTTGAATATTAGTTTAAGATTTATCAATCTACAAAAGAGATATTCACTTTCAATCTTTTATTATCCCCAATTTGTTTTGGAACTTTGCACATCTTTCTTCCTCAATCATAAATGAGAAGGAGCAGTTATCTTGATCTGGGGTAGCATGGTTGGGGCTGCATAATCACCATCCTTTATATTTAACTTAGGATAACTTCCAACCTCTTTTGTTTGTGTCTCAACCTTCTCCTTAGGTGGTTCATTGCCGGCAACCACCTTTTGGTTATCTATCTTGTTGGGCATTGTTTTATTTTTCAATATCCTTACGCTTCGGGTAACTGTGGATAACAATTGCATAGAAATCAGAAGTACACCATGGTAGCAAGCTGACCCATCTTCTATTTGAGTAACTTAATGAATGATGAGTGCGAGATCACGGTAGTGGAAAATGCTGAAACGTCACTCTTCATCTCTTCCAAAATCATATCAGACCCTTCCACTTTTTCAAGAATTTTAGTTAGCAAGTGCTCGGTTGTAGTGCTCACCGGGTCGTGCGAGTCATGAAGGGATGTATAATTATCATATTCACATTCATTTCCATCCCAACTTTCCTCACTACTTTTGGTCCAGCCTTGATTTTCAGCAAGACTTGAAAGGCATAACCAAAAACCCTGCAATTTGTCACCTCTTATGTGAAACTTCTCATCATACACTTTTTGGGACATGACATTTATAGAATTTACACTAGTTCCTATGACATGCTCGGACAAAGTATCAAGTTGAGCCGTAAATCAAGCAGTGCTTTTATCACGCTTTTAATTTGTCTCTTCTTTCTCCTTAAACATTCCCAAATGTAGGAGTGACACATGATCCTCATTAGTGTACCAAGATTGATTAATTTTTGTCATTTAATCAAGCAATCTTGATGCCACCATAAATGGTTGCCTAACTATACCTCCTTGAATAAAATGGTTAGACAATCCTTTATTTACTACATCAAGAATTCGGTAGAAGTATTGCAGCAACACCTTGTCCGGAAAACCATGGTTTGGGCATTGTAACAATACCATTTTAAAACACAGTCAGGCTTTATGTACGGGTTCTAATTTTATTTTATTTTTGAAATTTTGAATGGCATCCTCCAATTTCACAACTTTAGAAGGAGGAAAGAACCTCTTAAGGAGTTCTTCATTCAATTCGTTCCATGAGATGATAAAATTTGGCGGTAACTCAATCAACTACCTAGTAGCCTCACCCATTCCGGAAAAAGGGAACAACCTCTACCGCATTGATTCTTGTGAAATACCCTTAACCGCGAAATCTCCACACACATTCACAAACTTATGGAGGTGGTCGTTTGGATGTTCATGCTCAAAATCTTTGAATAATCTCCTCATTATGATTAGCTGCAACAATGGTCTGGTTACCGTAAAGGTAGCATTCTATGGAATAGGGGGTAACCAAATTTCTCAAACCTTCTTGACAACATTAGGATTCATGTCATACATCTTTCTAACATCATTAACTCGCCCATAGCGACTATAACTATTACCATTGTTCGGATTCATCGTTGCACCAACCAGTAGGACACAACAACAAAACCAAGAGTATGATTGTTCAACTACAAGCAAATAATTACACAAATTACATATCATATTTAATTCTTAGCTACTACTCCCAGGTAATGGCACCATTTTTGAGAACTCTCAAACTATCTCTACAAAATATTCAATGAGTATGTGATCGTTGTCAATAAAAATACCAGACTAAGATTTGGGGTTGAATCCCACAAGGAGTAGTGTAAGAGTAATAATCCAAAAAGTGAATTAAAATTTGACTAATCTATTGTAGTGAATGAGACAAATGGATGAATTATTCCACTGAATTTAATCAAGAGATTTCAAGATCAACAATAAACTAAACTAAATAGAGTTAAAATGATTAAATTTGATCCTAGGGGTGTGGGGGTTTGTGTTGATTCCAATTAGGGGTACAATCGCATTGCTCAGCAAAGCTTAACAACCATGGATAAGTTGGGGAATCTTCAATAATGCTAATCTTCTTTCGGTCTCATAGAATTAAATAATATTCTTTCGGTTTGATTTATATGATTCACATATCAACTCATTACATTACTTTTACAACTAGATTCAGATAGATTGCAAATGTTGAGCTAATTACCCACTCTTATTGGTCTCTTTCAACCACCGATTAGAGATCTAAATTTGGATCTAGTTAGCCACCTTAACCGCTAAATTAAACACATGTGAACTGCTCGAATCCATGGTGCAGAGCAATAAAATAGTGCAATACAACAGACCTATCAATTTAAATCAACACCCAACCCATAATCACACTGCTAGAAATTGAGGTTTTAACCACTCATCACAAAATCTAGAGAGATGATACCTATCATGATAGCAACCATTGATATACTAAAATTAAGAAATTAAAATCAACACCCACTTCGATTCAACTTCTAATTGTTGGTTACAAGAGCTAAATTGTAAACCCCACATCTAAGAGCAATACACTCTAGTTTCTCTCTCTAATAGTTCAAAAAGAAAAAACTTATAAAAGATAAGATAGATATATTTTTCCTCTTTTCCCAAATATTTATACTTTCAAAAATGGTTATTTTTCATTCCATTCGGTGACATAAGTTGGGCTCGTCAAACTCACTAGGCGGGATCACCGTCTGTAGCATTCAACTCACCTTTTACTGGCATCAGGCTTCAGGTGTTTGAACTCAAATGGGTGGATGGAATACACCATTCATGATCGGTTAATTGTCAAATATCACCTTGCTCTCCTAAGAAACCCTTCAATTTTACTATTCAGCCTATCACTTTCGTTGATGCATTAGGTTTTAGCTTTATTAATTTTATGCATCGCGATGCAACTCTTTTTCTCCAATTTACTTTGAAACATGGACATTAAACTCTTTCCATTTTGGCGAGATTCAACTATTTGGATAACTCACCCTTTTGATTAGGAGAATATCATGTTGGTGCTTTCTACTCTTTTCAATGTTTTTTACCTTTCTTTCAAATATTCATCTTTGTTTTGCCCTTTAGCCTTCATAGCGGTAAATCATCAAAATATCATCACGATATGACATACTTAGGCATTGAGGATGCTAAATGTTGAACTAAAAATGTCTCAAATGAATGTAAATCTACCACTCATCATGCTTTATAAAAGTCACAACCCTTCAAAAAAATCACAACTTTTACAAATGGTCACAAACCTTTTAAAAAGTCACAATCCTTTAAAATGAACCTCTTTTAATATAATTTAATATATAAATAAATATAAAATATAAAATATAGAAGATATATGAAATATGATTTTTCTAGTTAGGGTATTATAGTAATTTAATATTCAAGTTGGTAAGTTCATAAAAATATTATGAGAAATCATAGTATAGATTTAATCAATTGTTTATCAAATGTATACATTAACATGGTAATTATGAGTTGAGATAACATAAATCTTTTAACTAAGGCAACTAACCATATTTGATACTTTTTTTATATGAAATCTATGTCAATTTATTCTATTGAAGATAACATAAATCTCTTTACTGATGTAACTAACCATATTTGATACTTTTTGGTAAGAAAATCTATGTCAATTTATTCTATTTAGACCATAAAAAAGTTTGAAACACTATATAAAGAATGAAGCATAAAGCAATTAGCACATGAAAATAAAAAACATACTATTTTCAGTTTAATCATGAGTAACTTCAATCTATTTTTATCTATTGTTGTTCTTCTCCTTCTAAGTACATCATTAGAAATTGCAGCTATCAGAATTGAGAACATTTCAACCAAATCGTTTAAAGTAAAAGAGATTTTTCGATCTTTAATGAAGTTAAAAACTTTTCAATCCATGCGCACAGTTCCTACAGGACCAAATCCACTAGACAATATTACTCCTCCAGATTCTCAGAATACCCCTTAATACATTTGCTACACTCAAACCCAATGCAACAAAGATTTATCATTTGAAAGAAAAACTTCATAAGATGTAATAATGTCACAGACATATGCATTCAATAAAATTGAGGTTGTTTCATTATATTTTATTAATATTATTATAATACATATTTTGTTATTTGATATTTGTGTAATTTTGAATGAATAATTATAATTTTTTGTACTATTATGAATGTTAACAAAATCTTATGATTATTAGTGAAGACACTAGATACATATATTGAATACAAAAATAAAAATAAATCAACAATCGTAAAATTAGGAAACAGTGGCAAACATTTACATTTATCTTTTTTTCTAGTTTATTTGGGCCTTTTTTTTCATCTATAAAATTTAATAGGTAGACACTTAGAAATCATCTTTTAAGAGGCGGACATTCACTATCAATTTAAAAGACTCATAATTTAGCTATCATTTACGCATGATTTAATGATCATAATGGCGTAGACATATGCATTCAATAAAATTGACGTTGTTTCATTATATTTTATTAATATTATTATAATACATATTTTTTATTTGATATTTGTGTAATTTTTAACAAATAATTATATTATTTGTATTATTAGGAATGTTAACAAAATCTTATGATTATTAGTAAAGACACTAGAAACATATATTGAATATAAAATAAAAATAAATTAATAATCGTAAAATTAGGAAAAGTGGCCAACATTTACATTTATCTTTTTTCTAGTTTTTTTGGGGTTTTTTTGTTTATCTTTTTTTCAACTATAAAATTTAATAGGTAGAGACTTAGAACTCATTATTTAAGAGGCGGACATTTACTATCAATTTAAAAGACTCATAATTTATCTATCATTTACGCATGATTCAAATGATCATAATGTCATAGACATATGCATTCAATAAAATTGAGGGTGTTTCATTATATTTTATTAATATAATTATAATACATATTTTGTTATTTGATATTTGTATAATTTTGAATAAATAATTATAATATTTTTACTATTATAAATTTTAATAAATTCTTATGATTATTAGTAAAGACACTAGAAACATATATTGAATGTAAAATAAAAATAAACAAGAATCATAAAATTAGGAAAAAGTGGCCAACATTTACATTTATCTTTTTTCTAGTTTATTTGGGCCTTTTATGTTTATCTTTTTTTCTTCTATAATATTTAATAGGTAGACATTTAGAAATCATTATTTAAGAGGTGGACATTTGCTATCAATTGAAAAGACTCATAATTTAGCTATCATTTACGCATGATTTAACATTACAATAAATAATATAGCAAAATTAGTTGTTACCGATGGTCGTTTTGGTTACTACTTTCAATTTTTACATTTTACAATAGCATTTAGAACTATATATATTATGATTCATCATTTTTTATTCAATGGTTTTCCGCAATTAATGGACGTAAATGTAGAGGTCCTTAATTATGGAAGCTTGCTAGATCTCCTAACAAAAAAAATTAAGGTGTCATGATGTTGAGCCGAGAAAGAGAGCAGGATGTCATCTTGTAAGATGCCCCATACGAAAATTTATATTATTTCATTAAATAAGTGAATTTACATGTATGTTTTTGATTTTTTGCACTTTTTTCATTAAATTATTCTTTCGTGTGTGGCTGATTTACATTAGGCTTAGGCTGTCACGTGACATGGCTATGTTGAAAAAAATATTAAATATGTATATAAAATCGGAAGGAAAAAAAATAAAAGGAAAAATTTACTAAAGTGACATTGCTTTTCATCAAAAGCATTGCAACTTATTTGGTTGTGTCATGACCCGAGCCTACATCCTGGACAAGGCCGACACTCAAGAATCATTATTTGTCCCAAGTGAACGCTTATCATGGCTGACTACAAGCGAAAGAGTAACTCGAGCATACACAAGCATCAAACTGAGCAAGTGTAGTATCAATATACAACCACAGTGTATTGGTAGGATCATCATCTAGTTCCAGTATATGAAATATAACTAGGAAACCATAACTCAGTAAAGAACATAATAACCAAGTACAAACATAAGTAGAACATAGCCTGGACTTACAATCCTTACCCCTAATTTATATGCATAACATCGTGAATCATCAAAACATAACAACTTAGTTCGGTTTGTTGGGGTGACACTCCGCCTCTTTATACTCTTAGGAGGTGAGAAACTCCCGTTCCCTTCTCCTTCCTTACTCTTCCGAGGTTCTCTCTTGGAACCCACATATATAAACTATCAGTGTACCAACATGGTACCCATTCCCAACTGAGGGAATCAACATAGTATTTGTATGCAAGTTATTGTTCAAACGTGGTACCTATTCCCATTGTACTAGAGTGGTACTCATTCAAGATGTTACTGTACATATGTGACACCCGTTTGAAATGTTAGTGTATCAGTGTGGTACGTGATTTCAATCATCAAGAAATAGCACAATCACAACCATAATAAATCAAAAACACACATGTACATTCATATAAAATATTCATTTCATGCGATAAACAACAACATTCATTACATATTATATCTTTCCAAGTTACCTAATTCTATATCATGCATGCATTACAAACGGTGTTGTTAACAAACACATATATCATTAGTGTGAAACAACAACTATCACTTATCTCGAAATATGCCTGAATGCTTTAAAGAACTTGGCATTTCCCCTTGTTATAATTTTTTGCTTGTTTTAAGTCTTAAAAAGTAATAAAATATGATAATCAATGAACAATGGCCTAACTAAACCCTAAATAGATCAAAATCCTAGCCCCCATGCCACATCCATGATAATTCTACCCAACAAGTGTAACGACCAAGAACGACAAGTAATGATGAGTACAAGGGTAGAACTATACAGAAAATTACACTAGCAATAAGAAACGATAGAAACGGGAGCAGATCAAAACTGTATACAAAGGAAACCCTCCTAGAACGTGGAAGTCACAAGTACAGAGTTATCTTACAAGAATAAATACAAGTCCCAAAAGTGGACCACAACAAGCCTCTCAAAGGCAAAAGACAAGCTAACATATATATACAGAAAGAGTTAGGTTGATTTATGACGCAAAGTGCTCACCCTCATCTCTGATATCCATAATTTGCAAAAGATAGCAGGAATGATCACCACTACATTAGACACAGACAGAGGTCAAGTAGATAAGAAAAGAAGGCACACAAGAATATTGAAAGCAAATCTAAGTATAATTAAACTAAACCTAATTGGACCCCATAAGCCCAGAAGGTACACTCCTGCGCAAGTTTAATAGAAACTCGAATGGACCCCATAAGCCCCATAGGTACATAAAATAAGTAACATAATAGAGATAAAACATCCAATCCCAAGTCCAATAAGATTCAACTGGGCCTCAAACCCAAAGGTGATAGTATCTTAAAGGAGTAACGTCCTTGAATCACAGAGTAACAGTCTCAGGCATGAAATAATGGCCTCGAATCATAAAATGTCAGTCTTAGACTAGAAATAACGGCCTCAAACTGCAGTACATAGGCCTCAAACCTGAAATAATCACCATAAAATCAACCTCGAAGCCCCATAAGCAGGGGCGTGAAGACGTATCAACTATACAAAGAATTCCAATACCAAGCTAAGCCTTCATAGAACGTCATCCACTCAAAATTATCAATAGAAGGCTCCTCGCAATAGCACAAATCTCTGATAACGTATCAGAGAAGTAGAGATGGGGAGTGAGAATAGAAGGTTCAACAAGCTACAAAAATGCCTAAAATAAGGCTCATACTGTCAGAATCAAGTCTTCTATTCCATTCTACAAGGACCTAGTCCGTCCGAAACAACGTCAAAAACATGGTGGAAAAGCAAAGGGGGAAAGTATAAGGCATTACTAGTATATCCTAGGTTATGGAAGAATATGCTTCAGAACACACATAATTGTACCAGTAATTCACATAGCATGCAGAAACACATAAACAACCCTGATATAGCATGGTACTACCTTTGAAATGAAGCCGATCAATCCTAACATATGGTCTCAAAAAGGAAAACAGAAATAACTAGGTACCTGCCCCAAATTCACACTAATCATCATGAGTTTACAAAATTATTCTCATTCTAGACAGAAAGAAAGTTGTAGCCTACCTGTAGGCCGACCGCGCACGATCCAAATTACAAGGCCGAAGCTTTTCCTTTCTGAACGGCCTTTGAATGCTGCGAGGCTATTGAAATTAGGATCATGACATAAGTAGGACCATTAGGACCCTAACGACATATAAAAGAAAGAATATAAAATTTAGAATCAAAAGGGAATAGTGTGAACGCGCTAGAATTGACTTTGTCAAGAGGTCCTAAGCTACGCCGCAAACTTGCGTTAAAAAATTAAACACAATTCGTGGCCTCAAAAAGCGGAACAACAATTATGCACTAAACCCTAAATTTAAACATCAAAAAGAGCAGGGACAACAACTTAATCAAAAATTCACCTCAAACGCTGGTCCCTCAAAATCTCCCAATCACTTCACCATGTAGCCTGAAAGATCACAGACACATAGGACTTCGAATCACCAAATTTCGATTCAAAAAGACCAAAAAATTACAATAAAAACTCTCAAAATAGTTGTTGAGTGCGTCTTTCTTTATTTATAAATACATGCCTCAGCGCTTCATCGCGGTTGCGAGAAGGAGGGTCACGATCATGACTCATTATAAGCTGAACATCACGATCGTGAAGATCCTGCCTCGTGGTCGTGATGACCAAAGAAGGTCAACCCTTCATCTCGATCGTGGCAATGGATCACGCGGTCACGAAGCACTTAGGCCCAAGCCTCGGGGAATGTAACCAAGGGGCATGCGACCACGAAGGGCATACCCCCCTTGCACTAGCTGATGCATATCAGCTGGTTTTGGTATGTTCGAAATCTCTGCCGAGGTGTTCCAGATTCATTCAAAACCCCATGCACGCAAACAAGATATGAAACCCTACTAAATTCAATATTTCAGACTCAATAAAATTCTTCTGAAATGAAGTATGTGATCCCACACAAGAAGAGAAGCCACGACCTCATCCTATTCACTTATTTCAGCTTGATCATAATTAAATTACATTGCTACCCATGACTCCCCAATATATGTGGCTTCCCCAATAATTGCTAACGCCTAGTAGATTTGATCCAACTGAGACATAACGTGCATATCACTTGGATACTTCATCGATTTGTGAATATTGAAGCTCACTTCTTCAACTCACAACCTTCTACATCAATTAATACTCTTCCCATGGCCAGGACTGGTCTACCAAGGATAATCGGCATATCAATATCAATCTTGCAATCCAACACTACAAAATCAACGGGAAACACGAACTTATCAACTTTCACCAAAACATCATAGACCACACCAACCTGTCTCTTTGAACAATCAACCATCAAGATTCTCATGTTTGTCGCTTTCATATCATCCCAAACTTGTCAAAGACAACTAATGGCATTAGATTTATGCTTGCATAATCATTGCACAAGGCATTTTCAAATGTGCATACACCAATGGTACTAGGAATTGTGAAAGCTCCAGATCATCTTTCTTAAGGACTACATTTTTTTTTCATGACAGCACCATACGTTTGTGGAATTTCAATTGTTTCACATTCTAACAGCCTTTTTTTTGTTAGCAACTCCTTCATATACTTTGCATAACCCGACATTTTGGTCAGTGCATCTATGAGGAGTTGTAGATTTGTACTCATTTGAGGCCTATTTAGTTCAACAATTAATGTCCTCAATGCCTAATTATGTCCTTTTCTAATGATATTTTGATGACGTGTAGCTATAAAGGCTAAAGGATAACGCTAGGATGAATATTCGAAAGAATGGCCAAAAACATAAAAGAAAGTGTAAACTCCACAGTGTTGATCGCCTAACTTGAAGAATGGGTCAACCAATGGGTATCACCTTGCCCAAGCTGAAAGTGCACAACAATTGAATTAATTGAGATAAGTTGTTGGACTTAAAGAGGACCGACGACTCACCGAATGCAAAGGGAGAACAAGTTGACATCCACTGAAAGTGACATTACATGGAAAATAATTAAAATCTTAAAAGGCAAATAAAGGTGGTACTCGGCGACACGCTGAATGTGAAAGGCAGACTCGAATGAGCTAGACAACTAAGGTTTGAACACTTGAAGTTTAAAGCAAGAGAAAGGAAAACAAAGGAGCAGTTGGCGATACGCCTAATGAGATCGGCGAGCCCAACTAATGTTTTCTAAAGGGTCACACATAGATTTTTAGAAAATATTTTGAGAAGTTATAAATATCCCAAAGGAGAGAGAAAAATAAGGTTTCGAGAGTCCAAAAAGAGTGAAAAAAATCTTAATATTTTATAGAAAGGAACAATTTTCCCTGGGGAAGAATACTTTTGGTTTTGGGGTTTTCAACTTTTGCTCTTGAAATTTATAAATTGAAGTTGAATTCAAAGTGAGTTTGTTTATAATTGCCTAATTAAATGTTACCAATTACAGCTTTCATGCAAAGTATAATTTCTTTACACTAGTGATGGGAGGTAAAAGGACCAAGATTTAGGGGTGCAATTATGAGGTTGGTGTTGATTTAATGTAGTTGGTATTGTGTTATGCCCTATTTTGTTGTTGTTCATGTATGGATTTTTGGCTAATTAGAGTGGGGTTAATTTATGGGTTAAGGTTTCAAACTTAGATCCTACTTCTTATCTTCGGTTGATGCTCGAAAGTGATTGATTGTAGTGGGTAATTAGATAAATACTAGTAATTTAGGTTTGATGTCTATAACTTGCTTGAATATCACAATTATGGGTTGGATCTATTTTCCCTTTTTCTGCAGCGAAAGAGAGAATAGAGTAAGGTATTGAGTTGTTTAGTATTGCACATAGATGAGACTGAAATGAGATTTTATGAACTGATGATACGAGAATGAAAGAAGATTGGTGTCATTGATGATGACTCAGCCTATCCATGAATGTTCATCACTATAGAGCAATACAATTTTCAATCTCCACACCCCTAGATTACTTGTTACTTATTTGATTTTATGAATTTCTAGTTTAGTTATGACTATTAATAACCAATTTTTTTTTGTCAATTTGGTGGAATTATCCACCCATTTGATATTACTACTACAAATGGATGACTTTACATTCAAAACTTCTTGATTAATTCTCCGCGCTATATCATTCTCTTTGGGATTCAACCCCGACTCTTTATTGAATATTTTTATTGATGACGATCGCTTACTCTTTTAGTTATTTTTGTAGATTAGTTTGATCGTTATCAATCTACAAAAGAGATATTCACTTTCAAGTCTTTTACTATCCGCAATTTTTTTTTGAAACTTTGAACATCTTTCTTCCTCAATCATAAATGAAAAGGAGGAGTTATCTTGATCTGGGGTAGCTGGGTTGGGGCTGCATAATCTCCATCCTTCATATTTAACTTAGGATAACCTCCAACCTCTTTTGTTTGTGTCTCAACCTTCTCCTTAGGTTGTTCATTACCGGCAACAACCTTTTGGTTATCTATCTTTTTGGGCATTGTTCTATTTTTCAATATCCTTCTGCTTCGGGTGACATTGGCTAACACTTGCATAGCATTCATTGGATTTTCGTTTACATGGACCACCAAATCTTCTTCGGGATTTTAGTACACCAGGGTAGCGAGCTGACCCATCTCCTCTTCAAGTAACATAATGGATGATGAGTGCGAGATCACAGTAGTGGAAAATGCTGAAACGTCACTCTTCATCTCTTCCAAAATCATATCGGACCCTTCCACTTTTTCAAGAATTTTGGTTAGCAAGTGCTCGGTTGGAGTGCTCACCGGGTCGTGCAAGTCATGAAGGGATGTATACTTGTCATATTCACATTCATTTCCATCCCAACTTTCCTCAATACTTTTGGTCCAACCTTGATTTCCAGCAAGCCTTGGAAAGCATAACCAAAAACCCTCCAATTTGTCATCTCTTAAGTGAAACTTCTCATCATACACTTTTTACGATATGAAATTTACAAAATTTGCACTAGTTCCTATGACATGCTCGGACAAAGTATCAAGTTGAGCCGTAAATCAAGAAGTGCTTTTATCATGCTCCTGATTTCTCTCCTCTTTCTCCTTAAACATTTCCAAATGTAGGAGTGACATATGATCCCCGTTAGTGTACCATGATTGATTAATTTTTTTCATTTCATCAAGAAATCTTGATGCCACCATAAATGGTTGTCTAACTATACCTCCTTGAATAAAATGGTTAGACAATCATGTATTTACTACATCAAGACTACGGTAGAAGTATTGCAGCAACACCTTGTCCGGAAAACAATGGTTTGGGCATTGTAACAATATCATTTTAAAACGCAGTCACGCTTTATGTACGGGTTCTCAATTTATTTATTTTTTTGAAATTTTGAATGCCATTCTCCAATTTCATAACTTTAGAAGGAGGAAAGAATCTCTTAAGGAATGCTTCATTCAATTCTTTCCATGAGGTGATAAAATATCGCGGCAACTCAATCAACCACCTAGTAGCCTCACCCATTACGGAAAAAGGGAACAACCTCTACCATATTGATTCTTGTGAAATACCCTTAACCGTGAAACCTCAACACACATTCACAAACTTATGGAGGTGGTCATTAGGATGTTCATGGTCAAAATCTCTGAATAATCTACTCATTATGATTAGCTGCAGCAATGGTCCGGTTACCGTAAAGGTAGCATTCTATGGAATAGGGGGTAACCGAATTTCTTGAATCTTCTTGATGACATTAGGATTCATGTCATACATCTTTCTAACATGATTAACTCGTACATGGTGACTAGAACTATTACCACTGTTTGCATTCATCGTTTCACCGACCAATAGGCCACAACAACAAAACCTAGAGTATGATTGTTCAACTACAAGCAAATAATTACAAAAATTACATTGCATATTTAATTCTTAGCTACTACTCCCAGGTTATGGCACCATTTTTGAGAACACTCAAACTATTCTCTAAAAAATCTTCAATGAGTAAGCGATCGTTGTCAATAAAAATACCCAACTAAGATTCGGTGTTAAATCCCACAAGGAGTAGTGTAAGAGTAAGAATCCAAAAAGTGAATTAAAATTTGACTAATCTATTGTAGTGAATGAGACAAATTGATGAATTATTCCACTGAATTTAATCAAGAGATTTCATCAACAATAAACAATAAACTATGCTCAATAGAGTTAAAATGATTAAATTTGATCCCGGGGGTGTGGGTGGTTTGTGTTGATTCCAATTAGGGGTAAAATCGCATTGCTCAACGAAGCTTAACAACCATGGATAAGCTGGGGAATCTTCAATAATGCTAATCTTCTTTTGATCTCATAACATTAAAATAATATCCTTTCTGTAACATCTCGCTATTTGAAATAACTAGAAAGAGCTAAAACTAGAAAGAGTTGTTTTTGGAAAGAATGAAAAATCAGAAAAATTGGTTAAGTTAAGTTTGAGTTTTTGGTCAACTTAAAACGACCATAACTCCTAGCTCAGGATGAGTGTTCTTCAAGATACCGTAGGAAAGATCTTTGAATTATCTTTCCAAAACCTCTAAGTTTGTTCGATTTTAAGTTCTTATGAGTGAGATATGCCCATTTGAAGTTGGGTTGTTCAAATAAGGAAAGTCTAAACCAGATTTTGGAAGGGCATTTTAGTCTTTTCCTTACCTAATTGTTTTATTTCGTTTTTAGTAATTAAGCTAGGGTCTAATCAGAATTAGATCAGTTTACGCTTTTACCAAAAACAAGTTAGGGTTTTGAGAGAAGAGAGAAGAAGAGGAGAAAAGAGGAGAAGGAGAAAGAATCGTCAAGAATCGCTTGTGGATTTCATCAAACGGTGATCCCTACGAGGTATGTGAGATCACATAGTGTTGGGTTAGTTCACCCACGCACCAATCATGATTTATTTCAACGTATTGTCATTCTTGAGATTAGAGAAATTGAGTTCTTGATGAATATTGTTGAAAGTTTCGTTTGAATCTTGATTGATGAGTAGTTGAGAAGTTCTTGTGTTTGATTCATGTAATTTAGGTGTTGTTCGGAGTAGATTCTTACATATTTTGGTAATGTAGTCGAATCTAAGTGTTTGGGGAAAGAACCAAGTTGAACTAGAGGGTTTAGATTTGAAAAACGAGCAAGAAAAGTTGGAGGTCACCTGGGCAAGGGCCTGGGGCGCTGCCCCATCCAGTGCGCCTCAACAGAGGCCTTGAAGTTTGGGCTCTGGGGCGCCGCGCCAGCCAGCGCGCCCCAACCCAGTCCCAGAAGTTCAAGGGTTGTCGCCGCATGTCGCTCAGAGCGCTAGGGACGCTAGTTCTTCCCATTCTTCCCCCATCTTTCCGTAATAGTTCCTTAGCAACGTACCTATATTTTCTAGGTGATTCCAACACTCTAAGGTACGTCTAAACATCATGAAATCATCCATAAACATGAGATCGTGAACCTTGAATCCATAATTTAATTCAAGGAAAGTTAAGATCAAAGTCAAGAGAAGTAAGAGTCAAGTCAAGAAAAGTTCTTAGAGTTTTCCAAAAGTCTTTTCCAAATGTTTTAACTTTGTTTTAAGACTTAAAGTTCAAGTTGAGTAAAGAGTAAAGAGTAAAAGTTGAAGTTTATTTCTTCAAAGAGTATATGGGGACTATGCATTCCCAAAGAGTTTTAAAATATTTTCACATTTGAACAAGAAAAGGAAACCTTGATATCCAAAGAGCCTTTGAGCTAGTTTTCAGAAAAGAGTGAACGCTTTCACAATTAAGAAAGAGAGGAAATTTGATTTCTAAGATAGCCCTTGAGCTAAGTTTTTGAGCAATTATCTCAAATCACAGAAAGAAGTATATTTTTTTAAACATAAGAGCTTGTATCATATTTTGGGAGTCGTATGAGCACCGATATAGGGGAGAGTTCAGACAACTCCCAGCCCCATAAATCATGAAGCCATCATGGGTAGAAAAGGGTCATATTTTTTATATGATTCCTTTGTGCTTTTTAGCATAGACTAGTAGATCCACTTAGTAGTAAGGTTCTATACCCTCGGCAAGGTATAGGACGGCTCTGGCAGCGCGAGGCAAAATGTTGTATCATCACAATAGCTCTTACGTGATGGTTGTTGGTTAGAGAAACTCCCACAGAAGTATTTGTATTCTTACATACACAGTTTGTTTGTATTTTTATATACAATTCAGAGTTTATATTGTATCTTTGCATACACATATAGTAATATTGTATATCTAAATACACAGAGTTGACATCCATGTTTTAAAAGCTTTTCTTTATACTGCATTTACTTTATTGCTTTATATTGAAATGAGTTCAGTTGAGTTCAGTTGAGCCAGGTAAGTTCTTCTGTTCCTTTCAAGTTTATGTCTTGTTTTAGAATTCCCCTCGCATACTCGTACATTCAATGTATTGATGCCATTTGGCCTGCATCTTCTTATGATGCAGGCACAGGTAACCAGGATCAGCATCCGGTGCATTGTTGATTCTATTTGAGCTCCATACTTGTTGGTGAGCCTCCTTGCTTACGGAGGATCCCTTTTATTGCTTTTAGTAGTTTTAGTTTCATTAGGATGTTGTGGGTCTTGTACCGACATCCATCTCAGTTGTTTAGAGGCTTTATAGATAGTCAGATGTTAGTTCTTCAGTTTTCTATTTCCTATTTTAATGGTTGAGACTTGAGTTTCCATTTTGGCTTAGTTTAATATTTCTTAAAGACATTTGTATGAGTTATCCTTTGAGACTATTTCTTGTGTTTAAGACTTCCGCTGAGTAAGTAAGTAAGGCCAAGGGTTCGCTTGGGGCCAGCAATGGTTCTCGAGTGCCAGTCCCGCCCAGGGTGTAGGCTCGGGGTATGACAAACTTGGTATTAGAGCATAGAGTTCAAGAGTCCTAGGGAGTCTATGAAGCTGTGTCTGTAGAGTCCTAGTTATCGGTGTGAAGCATGCCACATCTATAATTAGGAGGCTGCAACACTTAGGAAATTAGCTCACTTCTTTCATACTCATTTCGTGCGTTAGAGTTTGATATCTAAAAAGTTTCTTTCTAACTCGTGCTTGCGTGTGTCTTTCAGATCATGCCTCCACGAAGAGCTGTCAGAGGTCGGCCGGCTAGTAGGAATGTTGAACCACAGGAACAAGGGGTACCTAATGCACCAGAAGTGCAACCCCAAGGAGAGGTCACCAATGCAGAATTCCGTAAGGCTATCCGGATGTTGAGCCAAGTTGTGACCAATCAAGATGGACAACAAAGAGGGGATCATCAGGAAGTGGCTTATACTTCGAGGATCCGTGAGTTCTTAAGGATGAATACACCAAGCTTCACAGGTTCTAATGTTACTGAGGATCTAGAGAATTTTGTTGAAGAGCTTCAGAAGGTTTTCGAAATCATGCATGTTGCTGATACTGAGAGGGTGGAACTAGTTGCATACCAAATGAAGGGTGTCGCTAGGATATGGTTCGACCAATGGAAGAACAACCGAGTTGAGGGAGCACCACCTGTGAGTTGGGCTTGTTTTGAGGAGGCCTTCTTGGGGTGTTTCTTCCCCTGAGAACTGATATAGGATAAGGTACGAGAGTTCCTCACACTTACGCAGGATTCTTTGAGCGTTCATGAGTATAGTCTGAGGTTCACAGAACTTTCCCGCTGTGCTCTGGAGATGGTTGCTGACATGAGGAGCAGAATGAGTTTATTTGTTACTGGGTTATCTCGTCTGTCAAGTAAGGAAGGCATATCAGCTATGTTGATAGGGGACATGGACATAGCAAGGCTGATGATCCATGTGCAACAATTTGAGGAGGACAAGCTAAGGGATAGAGAAGAGTTTAAGAATAAGAGAGGTAAGACAGGGAATGAGTCCGGGCAGCAGAAGAGTAATGCCAACTGCTAATCATTCCAACAGAAACAGAAGGGACCTGCTCCATCATCTGCTAGTGCCCCTGCACCAAAGAACAAAGGTGAGTACAGTAGTCAGAATTTCAAAGCTAAGCCTGCCTATTCTCAAGGTAGTATGGCACAAGGGGGAAGTAAGCCTCCTGCATGTGCTAAGTATGGTAGGAACTACTTAGGGATGTGTCGTGATGGCTCCACTGGTTGTTTTTAACTGTGGCCAGAACGGTCATTCTATACGAGAGTGTCCAAAGAACAAGTAGGGAAACGGTAATGCGGGCAATAGAGCACAGTCTTCGTCAGTTGCTCCACCAGACAGAGCTGCATCTAGAGGAGCTACTTCAGGGGCAGGCAGAGGAGGAAACCGTCTTTATGCTATCACTAGTCGCCAACAGCAAGAGGATTCACCAGATGTTGTCACTGGTATGATCCAAATCTTTAACTTTAATGTTTATGCTTTGCTAGACCCAGGAGCGAGTTTATCCTTTGTAACTCCGTATGTTGCGATGAATTTTAATGTTATTCCTGAGCAACTTAGTGAACCTTTCAGTGTTTCTACACCTGTTGGTGAGTCTATTCTAGCAGAGAGAGTCTATCGTGATTGTCCCATTTCCGTCAATCACAAGAGTACCATGGCTGATTTTGTTGAGTTAGACATGGTAGATTTTGATGTAATTCTTGGTATGGACTGGCTTCATGCCTGTTATACCTCAGGTGATTGTAGAACTCGAGTTTTCAAGTTTCAATTTCCAAATGAGCTAGTCTTAGAGTGGAAAAGTAGTTCAACAGTGCCTAAGGGTCATTTCATTTCATACCTTAAGGCAAGGAAGTTAGTTTCTAAGGGGTGTGTCTATCACTTAGTCCAAGTTAATGACTCTAGTGTTGAGATACCTCCTATTCAGTCAGTTTCAGTAGTAAAAGAGTTTCCAGATGATCTTCCCGGAGTCCCTCCTGAGAGATAAATAGACTTCGGTATAGATGTGCTCCCAGATACTCGTCCTATATCTAATTTTCCATATAGGATGGTACCAGAAGAGTTAAAAGATTTAAAGAAGCAGTTGAAAGATCTCCTTGATAAGGGCTTTATTCGACCAAGTGTCTCACCCTGGGCGCTCCGGTCTTGTTTGTGAGGAAGAAGGATGGTTCCCTTATGATGTGTATAGATTACCGTCGGTTGAACAAGGTTACCATCAAGAATAAGTATCCTCTCCCAAGGATTGATGATCTTTTCGATCAACTTCAGGGTGCCACTTGTTTCTCTAAGATAGACCTTAGATCTGGCTACCATCAGTTAAGAGTAAGGGAATGTGATATTCCAAACATAGCTTTCAGGACCCGTTATGGTCATTATGAGTTTCTAGTCATGTCGTTCGGTTTAACTAATGCGCCTGCAACATTCATGGACCTTATGAATAGAGTATTCAAGCCTTATTTAGATATGTTTGTTATCGTGTTCATTGATGACATACTAATCTATTCGAGGAATGAGGAAGATCATGCTAGCCATCTCAGAGCTGTTCTCCAAACTCTAAAGGATAAAGAGTTATATGCTAAGTTTTCTAAATGTGAGTTTTGGCTTGAGTCTCTGGCATTCTTGGGCCACATACTTTCCGGTGATGGAATTAGAGTTGATACCCAGAAAATAGAGGCAGTGCAGAATTGGTCTAGACCCACATCTCCAAATGATATTAGGAGTTTCTTGGGTTTGGCCGGATATTATAGAAGGTTCGTAGAGGGGTTCTCATATATTTCATCCCCTTTGACCAAGTTGACTCAGAAAATAGTGAAGTTTCAATGGTCTGAAGCTTGTGAGAAAAACTTTCAGGAATTGAAAAAGAGGTTGACTACTGCCCCAGTATTGACCTTACCAGAAGGTAAGCAAGGCTTTGTTGTATATTGTGATACGTCCAGAGTTGGATTGGGTTGTGTGTTAATGCAGAATGGCAAAGTTATAGCTTATGCCTCAAGACAGTTGAAAATTCATGAGAGGAACTACCTAACCCATGACTTAGAGTTGGCTGGCGTCACTATATTTATGGTGATCATGTTGATGTATTCACTGATCACAAGAGTCTTCAGTATGTGTTTAGTCAGAAAGAGCTTAATCTCTGACAAATAAGGTGTTTAGAATTACTCAAAGATTATGACATGAGTATTCTTTATCACCCAGGTAAGGCTAATGTTGTTGCTGATGCTTTGAGTAGATTGTCTATGAGTAGTACCACCCATTTTGAGGAAGATAAGAAAGAGTTAGCAAAAGATGTGCATAGACTTGCACGATTAGGAGTTTGACTAATGGATTCCACGGAAGGAGGAGTAGTGGTGATGAATGGGCTGAATCATCATTAGTGGCAGAAGTAAAAGAGAAGCAAGACCAAGATCCTGTTTTGCTTGAATTAAAGGCAAATGTTCATAAGCAAAAAATATTGGCTTTTGAACAAGGGGGAGATGGTGTATTGAGGTATCAAGGTAGTTTGTGTGTACCAAGGGTGGATGAATTCCAAGAGAGGATCATGGAGGAAGCGCATAGCTCCAGATATTCTATCCATCCGGGATCCACAAAGATGTACCGTGACTTGAGAGAAGTCTATTGGTGGACTAGTATGAAGAAGGGCATTGCAGAATTTGTTGCTAAGTGTCCCAATTGCCTGCAAGTTAAAGTAGAGCACCAAAAGTCTAGTGGTGTGGCTAAAAATATAGAACTTCCGGAATGGAAGTGGGAGATGATTAATATGGATTTCATCATAGGTTTACCAAAGTCTCGTAGGCAACATGATTCTATTTGGGTGATTGTTGATCGAATGACCAAATCAACCCACTTTTTGCCAGTGAAGACTACCCATTCAGCAAAAGATTATTCTAAGTTGTATATTCAAGAGGTAGTTAGAATCCATGGGGTGCCAGTCTCGATTATTTCAGACAGAGGTGCACAATTTACTACACAGTTTTTGAAGTCATTCCAAAAAGTCTTGGGTTCAAAGGTGAACTGGAGTACTACTTTTCATCCTCAAATAGATGGTCAAGCAGAGTGCACTATCCAGACCTTAGAGGATATGTTGAGAGCTTGCGTGATTGATTTCAAAGGTAATTGGGATGATCACCTACCTCTTATTGAGTTTGTCTACAACAATAGTTACCACTCTAGCATCCAAATGGCTCCTTATGAAGCTCTTTATGGTAGAAGATGCAGATCTCCTATTGGATAGGTTTGAAGTTGGTGAAGTGGGATTGATAGGACCAAACTTAGTTTATCAAGCTATGGAGAAAGTAAAGGTTATTCAAGAGAGATTGAAGACAGCGCAGAGTCGTCAGAAATCCTATACAGATGTTAGGAGAAGAGACCTAGAGTTTGAAGTAGATGATTGGGTCTACTTGAAAGTTTCACCCATGAAGGGTGTCATGAGGTTTGGTAATAAGGGGAAACTTAGTCCCCGGTATATATGCCTTTATCGGATATCCAAGAGGATTGGTAATGTAGCTTATGAGTTGGAGCTACCACAAGAGTTAGCAGCGGTTCATCCGGTATTTCATGTTTCCATGTTGAAAAAGTGCATGGGAGATCCTTCACTTATAATACCAACTGAATATATTGGTATCAAGGATAGCTTGTCTTATGAGGAGATCCCGGTTCAGATTCTAGATCGCCAAGTTCGCAAGTTGAGGACTAAGGAAGTAGCATCAGCCAAAGTTCTTTGGAGGAATCAGTTTGTTGAGGAAGCTACTTGGGAAGCTGAGGAGGATATGAAGAAGAGATATCCACATCTCTTCCAATCCAGAGAAATTTCAGATCAAGGTACTAATTCTCTTCTTAGTACTCTTTAATTTATAAGTTGGCATGTTGTATTTGCATTGCTTGTTGGGTGTTAGAGCTGAATGTTAGATGTTACACCCTTAGCTTACTAAGAGTAATCTCATTCAAGGACGAATGTTCCCAAGGGGGAGATATTGTAACATCTCACTATTTGAAAGAACTAGAAAGAGCTAAAATTAGAAAGAGTTGTTTTTGGAAATAATGAAAAATCTGGAAAATTGGTTAAGTTAAGTTAAGTTTGAGTTTTTGGTCAACTTCAAACTACCATAACTCCTAGCTCAGGATGAATTAGGTGTACTTCCAGATACCGTAGGAAAGCTCTGGGAATTATCTTTCCAACGCCGTGGAGTTCGTATGAGTGAGATATGCCCATTTGAAGTTGGGCTGTTCAAATAAAGAAAGTCTAAACCAGATTTTGGAAGGGCGTTTTAGTCTTTTCCTTACCCAATTATTTTATTTCATTTTTGCTAATTAAGTTAGGGTCTAATCAGAATTCGATCAGTTTATGCTTTTACCAAAAACAAGTTAGGGTTTTGAGAGAAGAGAGAAAAAGAGGAGAAAATAGGATAAGGAGCAAGAATCGTCAAGATCATCAAGAATCGCTTGTGGATTTCGTGAAGGGGTGATCCCTATAAGGGATGTGAGATCACATAGCGTTGGGTTAGTTCACTCACGCGCCAATCATGATTTATTTCAGCGTATTGTCGTTCTTGAGATTAGAGAAATTGAGTTCTTGATGAATATTGTTGAAAGTTTCGTTTGAATCTTGATTGGTGAGTAGTTGAGAAGTTCTTGTGTTTGATTCATGTAATTTAGGTGTTGTTCGGAGTAGATTCTTACATATTTTGGTCATGTAGTCGAATCTAAGTGTTTGGGAAAGAACCAAGTTGAACTAGAGGGTTTAGAGTTGAAAAACGAGCAAGAAAAGTCGGAGGTCACCTGGGCAGGGGCCTGGGCGCCGCCCCAGCCATTGCGCCTCAACAGAGGCCCTGAAGTTTGGGCTCTGGGGTGCCGCGCCAGCCAGCGCGCCCCAACCAAGTCCCAGAAGTTCAAGGGCTGGCGCCCCATGTCGCTCAGAGCGCCGGGACGCCAGTTCTTTCCATTATTTCCCCATCTTTTCGTACTAGTTCCTTAGCAACGTACCTATGTTTTCTAGTTGATTCCAACACTTTAAGGTACGTCTAAACATCATGAAATTATCCATAAACATGGAATCATGAACCTTGAATCTATAATTCAATTTAAAGAAAGTTAAGATCAAAGTCGAGAAGTTCTTAGAGTTTTCTAAAAGTCTTTTCCAAATATTTTAACTTTGTTTTAAGACTTAAAGTTCAAGTTGAGTAAAGAGTAAAGAGTAAAAGTTGAAGTTCATTTCTTCAAAGAGTATATGGGGACTATGTATTCCCAAAGATTTTTAAAACGTTTTCACATTTGAACAAGAAAAGGAAACCTTGATTTCCAAAGAGTCTTTGAGCTAGTTTTCAGAAAAGTGTAAACGCTTTCAGAATTAAACAAGAGAGGAAACATTGATTTCCAAGATAGTCCTTGAGCTAAGTTTTTGAGAAATTATCTCAAATCATATAAAGAAGTATGTTTTTTAAACATAAGAGCTAGTATCATATCTTGAGAGTAGTATTGAGCACCGATATGGGGGAGAGTTCAGACAACTCCCTGCCCCCATAAACCATGTAGCCATCATGGATAGAAAAGGGTCATACTTTTTAGATGATTCCTTAGTGCTTTTTAGCATAGACTAGTGGACCCACTTAGTAGTCAGGTTCTACACCCTCGGCAAGGTATAGGACAGCCCTGACAGCGTGAGGAAAAACGTTGTATCATCACAATAGCTCTTACGTGATGGTTGTCGGTTAGAGAAACTCCCACAGAAGTAAAAATAATTCTTACATACACAGTTTGTTTGTATTTTTTATATACAATTCAGAGTTTATATCGTATCTTTGCATACACACAGAGTAATATTGTATTTCTAAATACACAGAGTTGACATCCATGTTTTAAAAGCTTTTCTTTTTACTGCATTTACTTTATTGCTTTATATTGAAATGAGTTCAGTTGAGTTAAGTTGAGCCAGGTAAGTTCTTCAATTCTTTCAAGCTAATGTCTTATTTTAGAATTCCCCTCGCATACTCATACATTCAATGTACTGATGTCATTTGGCCTGCATCTTCTTATGATGCAGACACAAGTAACCAGGATCAGCATCGAGCGCATCGTTAATTCTAGTTGAGCTCCAGGCTTGTTGGTGAGCCTCCTTGCTTCCGGAGGATCCCTTTTATTGCTTTTAGTAGTTTTAGTTTCATTAGGATGTCGTGGGTCTTGTCCAAACATCCATCTCAGTTGTTTAGAGGCTTCATAGACAGTCATTTGCATGAGTTATCCTTTGAGACTATTTCTTGTGTTTAAGACGTCCGCTGAATAAATAAGCCAGGCCAAGGGTTCGCTTGGGGCCAGCAATGGTTCTCGAGTGCCAGTCCCGCCCAGGGTGTAGGCTCGGGGCGTGACACTTTCAGTTTCATTTATATAATTCACATATCAACTCATTACATTACTTTTACAACTAGATGCAGATAGATCACAAATGTTGAGCTAATTACCCACTCTTATTGCTCTCTTTCAAGCTCGATTAGAGATCTAAATTTGGATCTAGTTAGCCACCTTAACCCCTAAATTAAACACATGTGAACTGATCGAATCCATGGTGCAGAGCAATAAAATAGTGCAATACAACAGACCCAGCAATTTAAATCAACACCCAACCCCATAATCACTCCCCTAGAAATTGAGGTTTTAACAACCCAACACAAAATCTAGAGAGATGATACCTATCATGATAGCAACATTGATATGTTTAAATTAAGCAATTAAAATCAACACCCACTTTGGATTCAACTTCTAATCGTTGGTTACAAGAGCTAAATTGTAAACCCCACATCTAAGAGCAATAAATCTAGTTTCTCTCTCTAAGAGTTCCAAAAGAAAAAACTAATAAATGATAAGATAGATATATTTTCCCTCTTTTCCCAAATATTTATACTTTTAAAAATGATTATTTTGCATTCCATTCACTAGGTGATCCCACCGTTTGTAGCATTCAGCTCACCTTTTACTAGCATCAGGCTACAGGTGTTTGAACTCAAATGGGTGGATGGAATACACCCTTCATGATCGGTTAATTGTCAAATATCACCTTGCTCTCCTAAGATAACCATCAATTTTACTATTCAGCCTGTCACTTTCGCTAATGCATTTAGTTTTGGCTTTATTAATTTGGTGCATCGCGATGCAACTCTTCTTCTCCAATTTACTTTGAAACTTCGACATTAAACACTTTCCGTTTTAGCGAGATTCAACTATTTGGATGACTCACCCTTTTGATTAGGAGAATATCATGTTGGTGCTTTCTACTCTTTTCAATGTTTTTGGCCTTTCTTTCAAATATTCGTCCTTGTCTTTCTCTTTAGCCTTCATAGAAGTAAATCATCAAAATATCATCACGATATGACATAATTAGGCATTGATGATGCTAAATATTGAACTAAAAATACCTCAAATGAATGTAAATCTACCACTCATCATGCTTTATAAAAGTCACAACCTTTCGAAAAAATCACAACTTTTTGGAATGGTCACAAACCTTTGAAAAAGTCACAATCCTTTAAAATGAACCTCTTTTAATATAATTTAATATAAATAAATAAATGTAAATATAAAATATAAAATATAGAAGATATATGAAATATGATTTTTCTAGTTAGGGGTATTATAGTAATTTAATTTTTAAGTTGGTAAGTTCATAAATATATTATGAGAAATCATAGTATAGATTTAATCAATTTTTTATCAAATGTATACATTAACATGGTAATTAAGATTTGAGATAACATAAATCTTTTAACTAAGGCAACTAACCATATTTGATACTTTTTTTATATGAAATCTATGTCAATTTATTCTACTGAAGATAACATAAATCTCTTTACTAAGGTAACTAATCATATTTGATACTTTTTGGTAAGAAAATCTATGTCAATTTATTATATTTTGACCATAAAAAAAAGTTTAAAACACTATATAAAGAATGAAGCATAAAGCAATTAGGACATGAAAAGCAAAAACATATAATTTTCAGTTTAATCATGAGTAACTTCAATCTATTTTTATCTATTGTTGTTCTTCTCCTTCTAATTACATCAGTAGAAATTGCAGCTATCAGAATTCAGAACATTTCAACCAAATCGTTAAAACTCAAAGAGATTTTTTTATCTTTAATGAAGTTAAAAACATTTCAATCCATGTGCACAGTTCCTACAGGACCAAATCCACTACACAATATTACTCCTCCAGATTCTCAGAATACCCCTTAATACAATTGCTACACTCAAACCCAATGCAACAAAGAGTTATCTTTTGAAAGAAAAACTCCATAAGATGTAATAATGTCATAGACATATGCATTCGATAAAATTGAGGTTGTTTCATTATATTTTATTAATATTATTGTAATGCATATTTTTTTATTTGATATTAGTGTTATTTTGAATGAATAATTATAATATTTGTACTATTATAATGTTAACAAAATCTTAAGATTATTAGTAATGAAACTAGAAAAATAGATTGAATACAAAAATAAAAATAAATCAAGAATCGTAAAATTAGGAAAAAGTGGCCAACATTTACATTTATCTTTTTTTCTAGTTTATTTGGGCCTTTTTTGTTTATCTTTTTTTCCATCTATAAAATTTAATAGGTAGACACTTAAAAATCGTTATTTAAGGGGCGGACATTTACTATCAATTTAAAAGACTCATATTTTAGCTATCATTTACGCATGATTTAATGATCATAATGTCATAGACAGATGCATTAAATAAAATTGAGGTTGTTTCATTATATTTTATTAATTTTATTATTATACATATTTTGTTATTTGATATTTGTGTAATTTTGAATAAATAATTATATTATTTGTACTTTTATGAATGTTAACAAAATCATAAGATTATTAGTAAAGACACTATAACAATATATTGAATTTAAAATAAAAATGAATCAAGAATCGTAAAATTAGGAAAAAGTGACCAACATTTACATTTTTCTTTTTTCTAGTTTATTTGGGCCTTTTGTGTTTATCTTTTTTTCATCTATAAAATTTAATAGGTACACACTTAGAAATCATTATTTAAGAGGCAGACATTTACTATCAATTTAAAAGACTCATAATTTAGCAATCATTTACGCATGATTTAATGATCATAATGTCATAGACATATGCATTCAATAAAATTGAGGTTGTTTCATTATATTTTATTAATATTATTATAATACATATTTTGTTATTTGATATTTGTGTAATTTTGAATGAATAATTATAATATTTTTACTATTATGAATGTTAACAAAATCTTATGATTATTAGTAAAGACACTAGAAACATATATAGAATATAAAATAAAAATAAATCAAGAATCGTAAAATTAGGAAAAAGTTGCCAACATTTAAATTTATCTTTTTTCTAGTGTATTTGGGCCTTTTTTGTTTATCTTTTTTTTATCTATAAAATTTAATAGGTAGACACTTAAAAATCATTATTTAAGAGGTGGACATTTACTATCAATTTAAAAAAGTCACAATTTAGCTATCATTTTCGAATGATTTAACATTAGAATAAGTAATATAGCAAAACTAGGTTTTAACGATGGTCTTTTTGGTTACTACTTTCAATTTTTCCATTTTACAATAGCATTTAGCACTATATATATTATGATTCATCATTTTTTATTCAGTGGTTTTCCCCAATAAATGGACGTAAATGTAGAGGTTCTTAATTCTGGAAGCTCGGTGTGGCTTCTCTAGATCTCCTTACAAAAAAAATTAAGGTGTCATGATGTTGAGCCGAGAAAGAGAGCAGGAATTTAATCTTGTAAGAAGCCCCATACGGAAATTGATATTATTTCATTAAATAAGTGAGTTTACATGTATGTTTGATTTTTTGCACTTTTTTCATTAAATTATTCTTTCGTGTTTGGCTGATTTACATTAGGCTTAGGTTGTCAAGTGACATGGCTTTGTTGAAAAAATTATTAAATATATATATATAATCGGAAGGAAAAAAAATAAAAGAAAAATTTTACTAAAGTGACACTGTTTTTCATCAAAAGCCTTGCAACTTATTTGGTTGTGTCATGACCCGAGATTACATCCTGGACATGACCGACACTCAAGAATAATTGTTCGTCCCTAAGTGAACGCTTATCCTGGTTGACTACAAGCGAAAGAGTAACTCGAGCATACACAAGCATCAAATTGAGCAAGTGTAGTATCAATACACAACCACAGTGTATTGGTAGGATCATCGTCTAGTTCCTAATTGATATGCATAACATCATGAATCATCAAAACATAACAATTTAGTTCGGTTTGTTGTGGTGACACTCCACCTCTTTATACTCTTAGGAGGCGAGAAACTCCCGTTCCCTTCTCCTTCCTTACTCTTCCGAGGTTCTCTCTTGGAACCCACATATATAAAATGTCAGTGTACCAACATGGTACCCATTCCCAACTGAGGGAATCAACATAGTATTTGTACCCAAGTTACTGTACAAACGTGGTACCTGTTTCCATTGTACTAGTGTGGTACTCATTCAAGATGTTACTGTACATATGTGACACCCGTTTGAAATGTTAGTTTTTCAGCGTGGTACATGATTTCAATCATCAAGAAATACCACAATCACAACCACAATAAATCAAAATCACACATGTAGATTCATATAAAATATTCATTGCATGTGATAAAAAACAATATTCATTACATATTATATCTTTCCAAGTTTTCTAATTATATATTGTAACGACCTGTTCTCGTCGTTATAGAAAAGCCAATGGAGAAAGAATTTGGGCCAGAAAACTTTTGAGTAGTAACTTGGGAATTCCTAGCCTAATCCAGATTTGGATGAAATCTGAGTCAGGTGAGGCTTAGTAAATCTGGTAATGAATGGGAGATGTAATTATAAATTTATCACATGAGTTGATAGACAAGACGTTAAGGAGCTCGTATGACTTTACGGAATCGAATTCGAGCGAGTAGAACTCCCGAAACTGATCTTGGCGTGAAAGGATAGTTTTTAGACATCAAGGGTTGAAGGTTTGTTACGAAATGGGAGTTTGGAACTCAAATTTTGAACTTCTGTCTCCGTGCAAGCCGCCCGAGCGGGGTTAGTTCCGCCAGAGCGGAGCCGCTATGGCGGGATGGGGTCCACCGTAGCGGGCCAATCGCGACTTAAGTCGGAAAAAGCCCCAATTTCATTATTTTTCTACAAACTTCGTTCTTTAGAGCTAGGAAACGACCAAGGGCGATTTCTTGACAGTTTTCCAAGACTTTTGTTGCTAAAGGTAAAGATTTTACTCCCTAATCCATATTTCGATCCGTAGAACTTAAATTCTAGGGTAATTATCATTGGGGGAGGGTTTTGACATGAAGTTGATGGTGGGAAAAAGCCCTAGCTGCACCTTAGGATCATGGGTTTGGTCTTGGGTTGGTTATAATCCGGGTAAATTAGACCTTACTTATTGATCCTTGCGTTAAATTATTCGTTTGTAGACCAAGAAAAAGCAGAAAGAATCCGGAAAGGGAAGGCTCAAGTGGTTTAGGAGGATTCAAGCTTGGTTTCGAGGTAGGTGATGGTTTGATTTCCTGTTTGCGTAATGTACGTGGATTGATTGCTATATTGTATGCATGCGTGTATGCGAATTCGATAAAATCTGGAAACGAACCTAATGAAATGATTATGAACAATGCATGCCATGAACTTGTGTACTTGACTATATGACTTGAGTATTGTACATTATGGATGTGATTGTGATTGTGGTTGTGATGATGGGACCGGGTGTCACATTCTGACACATACATTAGATCAGGTGTCACGTTCCGACACATACATTGGATCGGGTGTCACGTTCCGACACATTAATTGGGATCGGGTGTCACGTTTCGGCACACTAACAGTTTGGGTATGGGTTCCATTAGAGGACCATTGTGTTGTTATATCTATTTCTTTTGAGAATGTGGAATTGTACATTGCTTCTGAAATGATAAATGAATTGTGTTCCGTATATGTGTGCTAATTATATTGTGATTTTCTTCGTATATTGTTCTTATGGGGGTAGCTTATACGCTCAAATTACACCTCCCTAAAAAAGTATAAGCGATCGTTGTCAAATAAAGAAACCAACTTGTAGGTTGGGGTCGATCCCACGAGGAATATGGTTCAGACTTTAACTTAACTCACTATTATATCCGTTTAGTCAAACTATTTGTGAAAACAAGTAATTAAAAGGGGGGGGGGGTTGTGTAAACCAATAAATGATTGTTGATCAAGTAACAAGTGAGCAGGATTCAAACTTTTGATTATCAATATGAGAGAGAAACTAGGGTAGATGTGTTCCCCATAAGCTTTTAATGCGGTAATCCTAATAATAGTAATCATTTCCTAGTGTTTTACATGAAAAGTTGGTAAGATAGGTATCCCTAAGTGATTGGTCCTCCAAATAGGGAATTTCACTACTCACCTTGATCCGGCTACGAGTGTATACTTTACTAACCCTTACCTTTACCTCAGATTAGACATCACATCAATGTATGGCTTAGTTTTCACCCTCGCACCAATTGACATTAGACTATTAGATAGCATCCACTAAATCTCTATTGCTTATTCTTTTCTCATTAACTACCTCCTTAGTCCGGCAAGTAGCAACGAGGCGAGTTCTAACGCGTGCACTCGTTAAAAAGACTTCTAAGCAAAAGAATTACTAATACATGCATAAACACTATTCAAGAATTACTTAATTATTATTCATACATTGTTAATTGCTTATGGTTTCCACAACCCTAGTTGTGGATTTAGCTACTCATGCTTGAAAGAACACAATTCATGTTTTGATAAAGAAAATTCATGAACTTACAATTAGAGTAGACGAAACCCGAAATCTCCAATTGAATTGCAAAGTCAAAATCTTGTAAAACAAAATTAGGAAATCAAATTGCTAAAGTTGCAAGTTAATTTCACAAAATACCAAGAACTAAAAGTAAACTATATTGTCTAACCCCCAAAAATGAGGTTTACATACCCTATTTATAGAAAAACATGTCCTAAACAAAAAGGAAATGAAATAAGGAAATAAACTTCTGGGATGCGGCTTCATTCGACGACTTCGACCTACAGACCGTGGGTCGACCTACGGTCCGTAAGTCCCTTCCGTAGCTCCATACTTAGACTCTTTTTCATCAGGTACTGGAACTTCAACTCCTATAATCAATCCACGGATATGCAGGACGGCTCGTAGGTCGACCTACGGTCCATCAGTTGAATCTGTGGTTCCACACTTGGTCATACTTCCCTGATGCTCCCTCTACGCCACCCATCGACAGACCGTCGAAGGACCTACGGTCCATAGGTTACTTCTGTGGGTGGCTCCTTCTGCAGATTCTCAGTTGTCATCTCACTCTACCACGTCCAAGCCTATTTCCAACAAAAATAACACAAAAACATTAATTCTAACACAATATAGCTCTAGACACATACAACTTCTAAGTGAAATGTATCAAAAATACCATAAACTCACGATATATCAGTAGCCGCGTGATCCTACCAGTACACTGTAGTTTTGTACTGATACTGCACTTTCTCCTTCTTTGTTGACTACAGGGCATCTTCAGGCGGCTACTGACAGACCTCACTTAGGAGATCAGTGATCGAGATTGGATTTCAAGGGTGAGCCATTTCTTTCAGGCTGCCATGGAGTCCTTCTTTTCGTTTTGTCCATTTCTTCAGACTCAGACTATTGTTTAGATACTTCCTATGTTTGGATGGGCTTGTACCCTTTTCTTAGATTGTTGCACTTTAGATGTTTTGGTACATTGATTTCAGGTTCTAGGGGTTAATTCCGCATTAGTTGTTAGATGCTAGTTGAACTTTCGGAGCTTATGGGAACTCTGTATTATTTATTTAGTTATTTAAACCTTCTTCCGTAGCTTTAAATGTTAGTATTTTATTTAAATTGCTTAGTCAGGATGTAGTAATTGTTCTCCCACCGGAGGGTAGTTTGGGTACCAATCACGACGGTCTGAGTCGTGACAAAGTTGGTATCAGAGCCCTAGGTTCGTTGATCTTATTGTACCAAAATGAGTCTAGTAGAGTCTTGCGGAACGGTACGGAGACGTCTGTACTTTTGTTCGAGAGGCTATAGGACTTTAGGAAATCTCTTTGTTTCTACTCCCTTCGTGCTATGACTTGAATCCAATTGGTATCTGAATTTCTTCACTCTATTTCACATCTAGTTAGTAATTGAGTTGTAAAAGTGTAAAACAACAACACCAGCAATAGAAAGGGTGTGTTTGGAAATAGGGATGTTTCCCTGACTCACTGTGGGCATGTAATGACTAGAGACAAACATGAGGTTTTTATTATGTTCTTAAAGTTGAAACCTTCATTCTCTATGGAAATTGAATCTGAAGATTCTTATGATTTTCTTGTTGATTATCGTGAGCTTCTTCATAAGATGGATAAGGTAGAGTGATTTGGTGTTGAGTTTATGATATACCCGTTCAAGGGAGACACCAAAATGTGGTGGTGGTCTCATGTTGAGTGCCGACTACTAAATGCACTACTCACGACTGGGAAAACATTTGATAGCTTTCTTTATGGAGAAGTATATACCCTGAACTTTGAGGGATATGAAGAGAGATGAATTCCTGAATATAGAGCAAATCTGTCACTTTGTGAAGGGATTAAGGTCAGATTTGCAAATTCAAGCTTATAGGTGACAACATTCAAAAAGTTTTGTAAGGGACGGCTAGATAATAAATGCCATTACTTTGGAAAATGAATTTAGTATTGATGTCATAACATGTATCGGTTGCTTAGTAAACGATTAAATTATGTTGCGACAATTCAGGTTAGAATCCCTACTACAATTTACTAGATTGTGTGTTTATTAAAGAGGGTCATGATACGACTACTCCAATAGCAGCGATGCTTACTTGGTTAAGTTATTAAGTGTGTTACAATTGTGGAGAACCTGGACATATGAGGAGAGATTGTCCCCATCCACGCATGCCTGACCCCATACCGCAGCAGACCAGAGCAGTGGTACCAGCTGGCAGTGGTAATAATGGCAGAGGACGTCCACAAGGTAGGCAAGGAGGGAATCAGCAAGGCCGTGGAGGTCGGGGAAACGGTCATGCATGTAGAGGAGTAGTGTAGACAGGCAAGGACGTTGCCCGTCAAGATGATAGGTCTCAGTTTTATGTCTTTCCGGGCAAGACTGAGGCTGAGGCATCTGATGCAGTGATCACATATTCTATTCTTGTCTGTGACCGGATGGCTACTATTTTGTTTGATTCGGGTTCTACCTATTCATATGTGTCAGTTCAGTTTGCCTTGGAATTTGATGCGGTTTGTGATGTGCTTGATGCCTCCATCCATGTTTCTACCCCAGTTGGAGAGTCAGTCATAATCACCCATGTATATCGTGTTTGTCCTGTTATGTTTATGGGTTTTCAGACTTGGGCTGATTTGGTTATTCTAGATATGACTGACTTTGATATAATCTTACGCATGACTTGGTTGTCCCCCTATTATGCTGTGCTTAATTTTAATGCTAAGTCGGTAACTCTAGAGATCCCGGGTAGGGAAAGGTTAGAGTGGGAAGGAGTGTACAATCCTAAGCATGGGTGTTGGCATAATTGGCCAATATTCGGGATGTTAATGTTGAGTCTCCCTCTATTGAGTCTAATCCTGTAGTGTCTAAATTCAAGGAAGTGTTTCCTACCAATTTGCCTGGTATGCCTCCGGATAGAGATATAGATTTCAGCATTGACTTGGAACCTGGCACTCGCCCCATCTCCATTCCTCCTTATCGCATGGCTCCGACAGAATTGAGAGAGCTTAAAGCTCAAATCCAGAAGCTTCTTGATAAAGGTTTCATCCGTCCTAGCGCTTCCCTGTGGAGTTCTCTTGTCCTATTTTTTAAGAAGGAGGATGGCAGTATGAGGACTGGTAATTTTATCTTAAGTCATAAAAGAGTGGATTGATACTGGAATGACAAGCTTATGGATAAAGAAAGTCCCATTGAGTATACTTGGGTGAAGGCAATTGAAGATTTTAGTAAGAAAGTGCGTATAAAATTGGGTTAGTCCTTTGAATTTGATGAGTATACCTGAGTTTGAGGTGTCATGTCGATGAAAAGGTTGACTTCGTAGTAATAGACAGGGCTAACTAAGCATAATGGTAATAAGAGTTCGTGATGGGATGCAACTATATAACAAGATTGTCGTTTAAGCAAATTTTGTATAGTAATTACGACGTGCGAGTATCTAAGGTTGTGGTTTCCTAATATTTTTTTGTACAGTAATTACGACGTGCAAGTATCTAAGGTTGTCGTTTTATAATATTTGGTAGGTAATGTGGTTGTATGGAAAGTTTTAAGAGATGGTGGGACACCACTCGAACAGAATTTAAAAGAGCTAACTGAGCATAATGGTAATAAGAGTTCGTGATGGAATGCAACTATATAACAAGATTGTCGGTTAAGAAAATTTTGTATAGTAATTACGACGTGCGAGTATCTAAGGTTGTGGTTTTCTAATATTTTTTTGTATAGTAATTACGACGTGTGAGTATCTAAGGTTGTGGTTTTCTAATATTTGGTAAGTAATGTGGTTGTATGGAAAGTTTTAAGAGATGGTGGGACACCACTCGAACAGAATTTAAAAGAGCTAGAATCATTATGAAGAAAAAAATAGTGGGATGTAGTACAACCTTTAGAGAGAGGTGAGAGAAATAATATTTTATTTGATTTCAAAGGCTAAAGAGGTATCGTCAGAGGGGTAGATAATTGGGTTTAGAGACGCTTGATTTCATTCATTTTACTGTGGCTATGGTAATAGGGTCACGAGTCCATCAAATAGGTTAAAAACTATTGAAAAAGGCTTGAGAAAGGAGTGTACAGACATTAGCTCGAGTGCGATGATAAGTGCTTTGTTTTTGTTTTTGAGTTTAGTAATGAGTACGATTGAATTTTTAGTGAAAGATATTGTAAGATCGATGGAGAGGCGATCAATGATAAGCGAAGATCCATGAATTCATAAAAATCTTTGAGGTATAAGCTAATGTTGATAGATAAGGGGATTGTGTTATACAGTTGAATTCACAATTCAGATTTTTCATTGTAAGTCTACATTCGTGGTGATATATTTTGTCAACGTATGAATTTGCATGGTGAGAAATGATCAATTGTATCCAATATTGAGAATTTGAAAGGACTTACACCTGGGTTGAGTCGTAAAGTTTATTACTATTGATTGTTAAAGTGCCTAAGAAAGGTTTCATTTAAAAGTGTTAGTTTAGAGTAAGGTAAATGGTCTGAGTGTTTATGATTGTTGTGAGTATGATTCACTAGCTATGCTCACGTATGTTTTCACTTTTATGGGTGGATCCCTAGTAGTGGATCAGGTGTACCGATCATGCGATGTTCTCTTAGTTGAGTGGGATGATTGGGAAGACTTGGTTATTGCAGATGACATATTTGGTGTTGTCTTGGAGTTGTTTAAGTATTTCAGTGGTTCTACATGTACCACCTTGCTTATGAGAATTTATAGAAGGGCTACCATGCATATTTATAGTTGTCCGACAATCTTTATATTTATCTAGTCGTCGAGGTCATGTATCGATTATGTGTGGTTGAATGTGGGGATCATTGGGTCCAATTCTACTGTACTTCAGGGTAATCTACAATCCCAATTACTAAATCTAGCATCTCGATAGTGTTGTTAGAGGGTTTGTATGCTTGGACATATCCCTCGATGAGTATCTGATGTCTAATGATCAAATTTTTATAACTTAAGATCATGGGAATTTATGTTGTGAGATGAAGATGTTGATAAGAACTATAAGTGTGTGTTGGTTGGTTCAGATTCACTTCTAATTGTAGCGAGTATTGATTTAGAAGTTTATCAAGCTTATGTGAGAAAGGATTCGTCTTGATGATTGTGTCAAGGTCTTTGATAACATGGTGCAGACGTGTGTACGATCAACTTTGGTGGTTATTGGGAACCGCATTTGTTGTTAGTTAAGTTTACATACAACAATATTTATCACTCGAGTATGGAGATGACTTCATTGAGGCATTGTATGGGAGGATGTGTAGGTATTCAATTGGTTGGTTTGAGGCTGAAAATGTGAAACCCTTGGGGGTTTATTTGGTGAAATATGCTCAAGATAAGGTGACAAGCATCCAATCTAGGCTTCTAGCAGTCCAGAGTCGACAGAAAAAGTATGCAGACCGTAAGGTAAGGGACAAGACATTTCAGATTGGTGAGCAAGTTCTTCTAAAAAGTGTCACCCATAAAGGGGGTGATGAGATTCGGCAAGAAGGGAAAGCTTAGTCCTCGATACATCGGGCCACTTGAGATTCTTCACTGTGTAGGGCCAGTGACTTATAGGTTGGCTTTACCGCCTAGCCTAACTGGAGTCCATCCAGTGTTCTATGTGTACATGCGAGACAAGTATCGCCAGTTATTTGACGATTCAGATACTACTCTACTCTTACCTTAGCCCATTTTTTCATAGTTTATCACTAGGGGACGAGTGATGGGTAAATTGGTATCTATTGTAACAACATCTTCCCGTCGTTATAGAAAAGCCAACGGAGAAAGAATTTCGGCCAGAAATTTTTTGAGTAGTAACTTGGAAATTCCTAGCCTAGTCCAGATTTGGATGAAATCTGAGTCAGGTGTGGTTTAGGAAATCTGGTAATGAATGGGAGATGTAATTATGAATTTGATCACATGAGTGGATAGCCAACACGTTAAGGAACTCGTACGGCTTTTCGGAATGGAATTCGGGCGAGTAGAACTCCCAAAACTGATCTTGGCGTGAAAGGGTAGTTTGTAGACGTCAAGGGTTGAAGGTGTGTTGCGAAATGGGAGCTTGGAACTCAAATTCCGACTTTCTGTCTCCGTGCAAGCCGCCAGAGCGGGGTTAGTCCCCCTAGTGCGGAGCTGCTGTGTCGGGATGAGTTCCGCCGTTGCGGGCCAGTCGCGACCTAAGTTGGGAAAAAACCCTAATTTCATTATTTTTCTGCAAACTTCGTTCTTAAGAGCTAGGAGACGACCCAGGATGATTTCTTGACAGTTTTCAATGACTTTTGGTGCTAAAGGTAAGGATTTTACTCCCCTAATCTGTATTTTGATCCGTAAAACTTAGATTCTTGGGTAATTATCGTTGGGGGAGGGTTTGGCCTGAAGTTGATGGTGGGAAAAAGCCCTAGCTGCACCTTAGGATCATGGGTTTGGTCTTGGGTTATTGGGTTTTTATAATCTGGGTAAATTAGACCTTAATTACTTATCCTTGCGTTAAATTATTTGTTTGTAGACCAAGAACAAGCGGAAAGAATTCTGAAAGGGAAGGCTCAAGTGTCTTAGGAGGATTCAAGCTTGGTTTCGAGGTAGGTGATGGTTTGATTTCCTGTTTTTGTAATTTACGTGGATTGATTGCTATATTGTATGCATGCGTGTATGTGAATCCGATAAAATGTGGAAACGAACCTAATTAAATGATTATGAACAATGCATGCCATGAACTTGTGTACTTGACTATATGACTTGAGTATTGTACATTATGGATGTGATTGTGATGTTAGGATCGGGTGTCACGTTCCGACACATACATTAGATCGGGTGTCACGTTCTGACACATACATTGGATCGGGTGTCACGTTCCGACACATTAATTGGGATCGGGTGTCACGTTCTGACACATTAATTGGGATCGGGTGTAACATTCCGGCACACTAAAATTTTGGGTATGGGTTCCATGAGAGGACCATTGTGTTGTTATATCTATTGCTTTTGAGAATGTGGAATTGTACATTGCTCCTGAAATGATAACTGAATTGTGTTCCGTATATGTGTGCTTATTATATTGTGATTGTCTTCGTATATTGTGCTTATGGGGGTAGCCGCGTGATCCTACCAATATATTATGGTTGTGTACTGATACTGCACTTGCTCTTTCTTTGTTGAGTACAGGGCATCTTCAGGCGGCTACTGACAGACCTCACTTAGGAGATCAGTGATCGAGACCGGATTTCAAGGGTGAGCCAGTTCTTTCAGGCTGCCATGCAGTCCTTCTTTTACTTTAGTCCATTTCCTCGGATTCAGACTATTGTTTAGATACTTCCTATGTTTGGATGGGGTTGTACCCTTTTCTTAGATTGTTGCACTTTAGATGCTTTGCTACATTGACTTTCAGGTTCTAGGGGTTAATTCTGCATTAGTTGTTAGATGTTAGTTGAACTTCCGGAGTTTATGGGAACTCTGTATTATTTATTTAGTTATTTAAACCTGCTTCCGTAGCTTTAAATGTTAGTATTTTGTTTAAGTTGCTTAGTCGGGCTATAGGAATGTTTCTCCCACCGGAGGGTAGTGTGGGTGCCAATCACGACGGTCTGGGTCGTGACATATATCATGCATGGACTACAAACGGCGTTGTTAACAAAAACATATATCATTAGTATGAAACAACAACTGTCACTTATCTCGAAATATGCCTGAATGCTCTAAAGAACTTAACATTTCCCCTTGTTATGAATTTTTGCCTGTTTTAAGTCTAAAAAGTAATAAAATACGATAATCAATGAACAATGGCCTAACTAAACCCTAAATATATCAAAATCCTAGTCCCCATGCCACACCCATGATAATTCTACCCAACAAGTGTGATGACCAAGAACGACAAGTAATGAATACAAGGGTAGAACTATACAAAAATTAACACTAGCAATAAGAAAAGATAGAAATGGGAGTAGACCAAAACTGTATACAAAGGAAACACTCCTAGAACGTGGAAGTCACAAGTACAGAGTTATCTTACAAGAATAAATACAAGTCCCAAAAGTGGACCACAACAAGCCTCTCAAAGGCAAAAGACAAGCTAACATATATATACATAAAGAGCCAGGCTGATTTATGATGCAAAGGGCTCACCCTCGTCTCTGATATTCATAATTTGCAAAAGATAGCATGAGTGATCACCGCTAAATTAGACACAGACAGAGGTCAAGTAGATATGAAAAGAAGGCACACAAGAATACTGAAAGCAAATCTAAGTACAACTAAACTAAACCTAATTGGACCCCATAAGCCTAGAAGGTACACTCATGCACAAATTTAATAGAAACTCGAATGGACCCCATAAGCCCGGCAGGTATAAAGAATAACTAACATAATAGAGATAAAGCATCCAATCCCAAGTCCAATAAGATTCAACTGGGCCTCAAACCCAAAGGTGATAGTATCTTAAAAGAGTAACGTCCACCAATCACAGAGTAACAGTCTCAAGCATGAAATAATGGACTCGAATCGTAAATTGTCATTCTCAGACTAGAAATAAAGGCCTCAAACTGCAATACATCAGCCTCAATTTCGGGGAAAAGCCCCAATTTCGCTATTTTCCTACAAACTTCATTCTTAAGAGCTTAGAGAGGACCCAGGGTGATTTCTTGACAGTTTTCCATGACTTTTGGTGCTAAAGGTAAGGGTTTTACTCCCCTAATCCGTATTCTGATCTGTAGAACTCAGATTCTTGGTTAATTATCGTTGGGAAAAGGGTTTTGGCCTGAAGTTGATGGTTGGAAAAAGCCCTAGCTGCACCTTAGGATCATGGGTTTGGTCTTGGGTTTGTTATAATCCGGGTAAATTAGACTTTAATTATTGATCCTTATATTAAATTATTCATTTGTAGACAAAGAACAAGCGGAAAGAATTCAGAAATGGAAGACTCAAGAGTCTTAGGAGGATTTAAGCTTTGTTTCGAGGTAGGTGATCGTTTAATTTCCTGTTTGTGTGATATATGCCGGTTAATTTCTTCATTGTATGCATGTGTGTATGTGAATAGGAAAATGTGAACAGAAAATAATGAAATGATTATGTGTGAACAATACATGACATGAACCTATTACTTGATTGTATCGTTTGAGTATTGTTCACTGTGGGTGTGATTGTGATTGTGATTGTGATTGTGCTGATTGGATCGGGTGTCACGTTCTGACACATACATTGGATCGGGTATCACGTTCCGACACATACATTAGATCGGGTGTCACGTTCCGACATATTTAAGATGTTTTTCTAAGGGACGGATAGATAATGAACACTATTACTTTGGAAAATGCATTTAGTATTGTTTTCATAACATGTATGGGTTGCTTAGTAAATGATGAAACTATGTTGTGACAAGTGAGGTTAGAATCTCTTCTACGATTTCCTAGATTGAGTGTATATCAAAGAGGGTCATGATACGACTACTACAATAGCAGAGGTGCTTACTTGGTTAAGTCATTAAGTGTGTTACAATTGTGGAGAACTTGGACATATGAGGACAGATTGTCCCCATCCGCGGTTGTCTAACCCACGCAGTAGCAGACCAGAGGAGTGGTACCAGCAGGCAGTGGTAGTAATGGTAGAGAACGTCCACAAGGTGGGCGAGGAGGAAATTAGTGAGGCCGTGGAGGCCGAGGAAATGGTAATGCAGGTAGGGGAGCAGTGCAACCAGGAAATGAGGTTGCCCGTCAAGATGACAAGGCTCAATTTTATGCCTTCCTGGGAAAACCGAGGCTGAGGCGTCTGATGCAGTGATCACAGGTTCTATTATTGTCTGTGACCGGATGGCTACTATTTTTTTTATCCGGGTTCTACTTAGTCATATGTGTCAATTTAGTTTGGCTTGGGATTTTATTCGGTTTGTGATGTACTTGATGCCCCATCCATGTTTCCACCCCAGTTGGAGAGTCTGTCATAGTCACCCATGTGTATCGTTCTTGTCCTGTCTTGTTTATGGGTTTTCAGACTTAGACTTATTTGGTTATTCGGGATATGACTGACTTTGTTATAATATTAGGCATGACTTGGTTGTCCCCCTATTATGTTGTGCTTAATTATAATACTAAGTCAGTAACTCTAGAGATCCTGGGTAGGGAAAGGTTAGAGTGGGAAGGGGTGTACAAGCCTAAGCCAGCAAACGTCATAACTTTCGTGTGGGCTAGGAAACTAGTGGGGCAAGGGTGTTGGCTCTATTTGGCTCATATTCGGGATGTTGATGTTGAGTCTCCCTCTATTGAGTCTATTCCTGTAGTGTCTGAATTCAAGGAAGTGTTACCTACTGATTTGCCTGGTATGTCTCCGGATAGAGATATAGATTTCTGCATTGACTTGGTACCGAGCAATCGCCCCATCTCCATTCCTCCTGATCACATCGCTCTGGCAGAATTGAGAGAGCTTAAAGCTCAAATCCAGCAGCTTCTTGATAAAGGTTTCATCCGTCCCTAGTGCTTCCCCGTGGGGTGTTCCTGCCTTGTTTGTTAAGAAGGAGATTGGTAGTATGAGGAATGGTAATTTTATCTTAAGCCATAAAAGAGTGGATTGATACCGGAATTACAAGCTTATGGATAAAGAAAGTCCCATTGAGTATACTTGGGTGAAGGCAATTGAAGATTTTAGTAAGAAAGTGCGAATAAAATTGGGTTAGTCCTTTGAATTTGATGAGTATACCTGAGTTTGAGGTGTCATGTCGATGAAAAGTTTGACTTCGTAGTGATAGTCAGGGTTAACTGAGCATAATGGTAATAAGAGTTTGTAATGGATCGTGATGGGATGCAACTATATAATAAGATTGTTGGTTAAGAAAATTTTGTATAGTAATTACGACTTGCGGGTATCTAAGGTTGTGGTTTTCTAATATTTGGTGAGTAAGTGGTTGTATGAAAAGTTTTAAGAGGTGGTGGGACACCACTCGAATATAATTTAAAAGAGCTAGAGTCATAATGAAGAACAAAATAGTGGGATGTAGTACAACCTTTAGAGAGAGGCGAGAGCAAGAATATTTTATTTGATTGCAAAGGCTAAAGAGGTATCTTCAGAGGGGTAGATGATTGGGTTCAGAGATGCGTGATTTCATTCGTTTTGATGTGGCTATGGTAATAGTGTTACGGGTCCATCAGATTGGTTTAAAACTATTGAAAAAGGCTTGAGAAAGGAGTGTACAGACATTAGCTCGAGTGTGTGATAAGTGCTTTGTTTTTGTTTTTGAGTTTAGTGATGAGTACGATTGAATTTCTACCTAAAGATATTGTAAGATCGATGGATATGCGATCAATGATAAGCGAAGATCCATGAATTCATAAAAATCTTCAAGGTACAAGCTAATGTTGATAGATAAGGGGATTGTGTTATATGGTTGAATTTATAATTCAGATATTTCATTGTGAGTCTACATTCGTGGTGATATATTTTATCAAGGTATGAATTTGCAAGGTGAGAAATGATCAATTGTATCAGGTATTGAGCATTTGAAAGGACTTACACCTGGGTTGAGTTGTAAAGTTTATTACTATTGATTGTTTAAGTACCTAAGAAAGGTTTTCATTTAAAAGTGTTGATTTAGAGTAAGGTAAATGGTTGGAGTGTTTATGATGGTTGTGAGTATGATTCACTAGCTATGCTCACGTGTGTTTACACTTTTATGGGTGGATCCCTAGTGGTGGATCAGGTGTATCGTCCTGCAATGTTCTCTTGGTTTAGTGGGATGATTGGGAAGACTGGGTTAATTCAGATGACATATTTGGTGTTGTCTTGGAGTTGTTAAAGTATTCTAGTGGTTCTAGATGTACCACCTTGCTTATGAGAATTTATAGAAGAGCTACCATGCGTATTTATGGTTGTCCGACAATCTTAATATTCATCTAGTCGTCGAGGTCATGTATCGATTATGTGTGGTTGAATGAGGGGATCATTAGGGCCAATTCTACTGTTCTTAACGGTAATCTAGGATCACAATTACTAATCTAGCATTTCGATAGTGTTGTTAGAGGGTTTGTATGCTTGGACATATCCCTCGATGAGTATCTGATGTCTAAAGATCAAATTTTATTACTTAAGCTCATGGAAATTTATGTTGTGAGATGGAGATGTTGATAAGAACTATGATTGTTTGGGTATTTTGAATACGTATTGGTTGGTTCAGATTCACTTCTAATTGTAGCGGGTATTGATTTAGAATTTTATCATGGTTATGTGAGAAAGGATTCGTCATGATGATTGAGTCAAGGTCCTTGATAACATGTTGCAGACGTGTGTATGATCAACTTGGTGGTTATTGGGAATAGCTTTTGTTGTTAGTTAATTTTACATACAATAATATTTATCACTCGAGTAGTGGGATGACTTCATTTGAGGTATTGTATGGGAGGATGTTTAGGTATTCCATTGGTTGGTTTGAGGCTGGAGATGTGAAACATTTGGGGGTTGATTTGGTGAAAGATTCTCAGGATAAGGTGAGAAGCATCCAAGCTAATCTTCTAGCAGTCCAGAGTCGATAGAAAAAGTATGCATACCATAAGGTAAGGGACATGACATTTCAAGCTGGTGAGCAAGTTCTTCTTAAGATTTCACCCTTAAAGGGGGTGATGGGATTCGGCAAGAAGGGCAAGCCTAGTCCTCGATACATCGGGCCATTTGAGATTCTTGACTGTGTAGGTCGAGTGGCTTATAGGTTGGCTTAAATGCCTAGCCTATCTGGAGTCCATCCAGTGTCCTATGGGTACATGCGAGACAAGTATACCCAGCTATTAAACGATTCAAACACTACTCTACACTTACCTTAGCCAATTTTTCCTAGTTTATGACTCGGGGATGAGTGATGGGTAAATTGCTATCTATTGTAACGACCTGTTTCCGTCGTTATGGATAAGCCAATGGGGAAAGAATTTGGGCCATAAAACTCTTGAGTAGTGACTTGGGAATTCCCAGCCTAGTCTACATTTGGACGAAATTTAAGTCAGGTGAGGTCTAGGGAAATCTGGTAATGAATGAGAGATTTAATTATGAATTTGATAACATGAGTGGATAGCCAAGACGTTAAGGAGCCCGTGCGGCTTTACGGAATCGAATTCGGGCAAGTAGAACTCCCGAAACTGATCTTAGCATGAACATGTAGTTTTTGAACGTCAAGGGTTGAAGGTGTGTTGTGAAATGGGTGCTTGGAACTCAAATTCCAACTCTCTGTCTCCATGCAAGCAGCCATGGTGGGATTAATTCTGCCAGGATGGGGGCGCTGTGGCAGGATTAATTCCACCAGGGCGGGGCCGCTGTGGAGGGATTAATTCCGCCAGGGCAGGGCCGCTGTGGCGGAATAGGGTCCGCCGTAGCGGGCCAGTCATGACCTAAGTCGGGGAAAAATCCCAATTTCTCTATTTTTCTGCAAACTTCGTTCTTAAGAGCTAGGAGAGGACCCAGGGCGATTTCTTGACAGTTTTCCACAATTTTTGGTGCTAAAGGTAAGGATTTTACTCCCCTAATCCGTATTTCAATCTGTAAAACATAGATTCTTGGGTAATTATCGTTTGGGGACGGTTTTGGCCTGCAGTTGATGGTGGGAAAAAGCCCGAGCTGCACCTTAGGATCATGGGTTTGGTCTTGGGTTATTGGGTTTGTTATAATCCGGGTAAATTAGACCTTAATTATTGATCCTTGCGTTAAATTATTCGTTTGTAGACCAAGAACAAGCCGAAAAAATCCGGAAAGGGAAGGCTCAAGAGTCTTAGGAGGATTCAAGCTTGGTTTTGAGGAATGTGATGGTTTGATTTCCTGTTTGTGTGATATATGCCGGTTAATTTCTTCATTGTATGCATGCGTGTATTTGAATAGGAAACTGTGAACCGAAACTAATGAAATGATTATGTGTGAACAATACATGCCATAAACCTATTACTTGATTGTATGATTTGAGTATTGTTCTCTATGGGTGTGATTGTGATTGTGGTTATGCTGATTGGATCGGGTGTCATGTTTCGAAACATACATTGGATTGGGTGTCACGTTCCGATACATACATTGGATCGGGTGTCAAGTTCTGATACAAATATTGGATCGGGTGTCATGTTCCGACACATGCATGGGATCGGGTGTCACGTTCCGACACACTAACAGTTTGGGTGTGGGTTCCATGAGAGGACCATTGTGATTGTTATGTTATGTCTGCTTGGCCTTGATAATGAAAGACGGTATGTTGCTCTAAATTGATGACTGAACTGTATTCTGTATATGTATGCTTATTATGTTGTAATTGCTTGTGTGTATTGTACTTATGGGAGTGGCCGTGTCATCCTACTAGTACATTGTGGTTTGTGTACCGATACTGCACTTGCTCATTTTTCGTTGAGTATAGGGCATCTTCAGGCGGCTACTGACAGACCTCAGTTAGGAGATCACTGATCGAGACTGGATTCAAGGGTGAGCCAGTTCTTTCAGGCTGCCATGGGTCCTCTATTGTTTAGTCCATTCGTTTCGGACTCAGACTTTCTAGTTACATTTATTCATATGTTTAGTTTTGTGTTTGTGCTCTTTTCTCTTAGACTTGTTGGTTAGTAGTTTTGGTACAATGACTTTCAGTTTCTAGGGGTGTTTTCCGCAAATGTTTTAGTAGTTGTTCTGTTAAACTTTCGGAGTTTATGGTAACTCCAAATTTCCTTAGACATTTAAACATGCTTCCGTATCTTTAAATATTCTAGTTTTCGTTACCTTGTTTAGTTGGGTTGTAGTAATGGTTCTCCTATCGGAGGGTTAGTGTGGGTGTCAATCACGACGGTCTGGATCGTGACAATTTGGCGGCAACTCAATCAACCACCTAGTAGCCTCATCCATTACGGAAAAAGGTAACAACCTCTACCGCATTGATTCTTGTGAAATACCCTTAACCGCGAAACCTCCACACACATTCACAAACTTATGGAGGTGGTCTCTAGGATGTTCATGCTCAAAATTTCTGAATAATCCCCTCATTATGATTAGCTGCAACAATGGTCCGGTTACCGTAAATGTAGCATTCTATGGAATAGGGGGTAACCGAATTTCTCGAATCCTCTTGATGACATTAGGATTCATGTCATACATCTTTGTAACATCAATAACTCACCCATGGCGACTAGAACTATTACCACTATTTGCATTCATCGTTGCACCGACCAATAGGACACAACAACAAAACCAAGAGTATGATTGTTCAACTACAAGCAAATAATTACACAAATTACATTGCATATTTAATTCTTAGCTACTACTCCCAGGTAATGGCACCATTTTTTAGAACACTCAAACTATTCTCTAAAAACTATTCTATGAGTACGCGATCGTTGTCAATAAAAATACCCAACTAAGATTCGGGGTTGAATCCTACAAGGAGTAGCGTAAGAGTAAGAATCCAAAAAGTGAATTAAAATTTGACTAATCTGTTGTAGTGTTAATGAGACAAATGGATGAATTATTCCACTGAATTTAATCAAGAGATTTCAAGATCAACAATAAACAATAAACTAAACTCAAAGAGTTAAAATGATTAAATTTGATTCTAGGGGTGTGGGGGCTTGTGTTGATTCCAATTAGGGGTACAATCGCATTGCTCAGCAAAGCTTAACACCCATGGATAAGCTGGGGAATCTTCAATAATGATAATCTTCTTTCAATCTCATAGCATTAAAATAATATCCTTTCGGTTTCATTTATATGATTCACATATCAACTCATTACATTAGTTTTACAACTAGATTCAGATAGATTGCAAGCGTTGAGCTAATTACCCACTCTTATTTGTCTCTTTCAAGCACCGACTAGAGATCTAAATTTGGATCTAGTTAGCCACCTTAACCCCTAAATTAAACACATGTGAACTGCTCGAATCCATGGTGCAGAGCAATAAAATAGTTCAATACAACAGACAGACCAATTTAAATCAACACCCAACCCCATAATCACAACCCTAGAAATTGACGTTTTAACCACCCATCACAAAATCTAGAGAGATGATACCTATCATGATAGCAACCATTGATATATTGAAATTAAGCAATTAAAATCAACACCCACTTTGGATTCAACTTCTAATTGTTGGTTACAAGAGCTAAATTGTAAACCCCACATCTAAGAGCAATACACTCTAGTTTCTCTCTCTAAGAGTTCCAAAAGTAAAAAAACTGATAAAAGATAAGATTGATATATTTTTCCTCTTTTCCCAAATATTTATACTTTCAAAAATGATTATTTTGCATTCCATTAGGTGACATTAGGTAGGCTCGTAAAACTCACTAGGAGGGATCACCGTCTGTAGCATTCAGCTCATCTTTCAAATATTCGTCCTTGTCTTGGCCTTTAGCCTTCATAGCGGTAAATCATCAAAATATCATCAAGATATGACATAATTAGGCATTGAGGATGCTAAATTTTGAACTAAAAATGCCTCAAATGAATGTAAATCTACCACTTATCATGCTTTATAAAAGTCACAACTCTTCGAAAAAATCACAACTTTTTGAAATGGTCACAGACCTTTGAAAAAGTCACAATCCTTTAAAAATAACCTCTTTTTATATAAATAAATATAAAATATAAAATGTAGAAGATATATGAAATATGATTTTTCTAGTTAGGGGTATTATAGTAATTTAATATTCAAGTTGGTAAGTTCATAAAAATATTATGAGAAATCATAGTATAGATTTAATCAATTGTTTATCAAATGTATACATTAACATGGTAATTATGATTTGAGATAACATAAATCTTTTAACTAAGGCAACTAACCATATTTGATGCTTTTTTTTAATATGAAATCTATTCAATTTATTCTATTAAAGATAACATAAATCTCTTTACTAAGGTAACTAACCATATTTGATACTTTTTGGTAAGAAAATCTATGTCAATTTATTCTATTTAGACCATAAAAAAAGTTTGAAACACTATATAAAGAATGAAGCATAAAGCAATTAGCACATGAAAAGCAAAAACATATTATTTTCAGTTTAATCATGAGTAACTTCAGTCTACTTTTATCTATTGTTGTTCTTCTCTTTCTAAGTACATCAGTAGAAATTGCAGCTATCAGAATTGAGAACATTTCAACCAAATCGTTAAAATTCAAAGAGATTTTTCGATCTTTAATGAAGTTAAAAACTTTTCGATCCATGCGCACAGTTCCTACAGGACCAAATCTACTACACAATATTACTCCTCCAGATTCTCAGAATACCCCTTAATACATTTGCTACACTCAAACCCAATGCAACAAAGAGTTTTCTTTTGAAAGAAAAACTTCATAAGATGTAATAATGTCATAGACATATGCATTCAATAAAATTGAGGTTGTTTCATTATATTCTATTAAATTATTATAATACATATTTTGTTATTTGATATTTTTGTAATTTTGAATGAATAATTATAATATTTTTAATATTATGAATGTTAACAAAATCTTATGATTATTAGTAAAGACATTAGAAACATATATTGAATACAAAAATAAAAATAAATCAAGAATTGTAAAATTAGGAAAAAAGTGGCCAACATTTACATTTATCTTTTTTTTCTAGTTTATTTGGGCCTTTTTTGTTTATCTTTTTTTCATCTATAAAATTTAATAGGTAGACACTTAGAAATCATTATTTAAGAGGTGGACATTTAATATCAATTTAAAAGACTCATAATTTAGCTATCATTTACGCATGATTTAATGATCACAATGTCATAGACATATGCATTCAATAAAATTGAGGTTGTTTTATTATATTTTATTAATATTATTATAATACATATTTGTTTTATTGGATATTTGTGTAATTTTGAATAAATAATTATATTATTTGTACTATTATGAATGTTAATAAAATCTTATGATTATTAGTAAAGACACTAGAAACATATATTGAATATAAAATAAAAATAAATCAACAATCGTAAAATTAGGAAAAACTGGTCAACATTTACATTTATCTTTTTTCTAGTTTATTTGGGCCTTTTTTGTTTATCTTTTTTTCATTTATAAAATTTAATAGGTAGACACTTAGAAATCATTATTTAAGAGGCGGACATTTACTATCAATTTAAAAGATTCATACTTTAGCTATCATTTACGCATGATTTAATGATCATAATGTCATAGAAATGCATTCAATAAAATTGAGGTTGTTTCACTATATTTTATTAATATTATTATAATACATATTTTGTTATTTGATATTTGTGTAATTTTGAATAAATAATTATAATATTTTTACTATTATGAATGTTAACAAAATCTTATGATTATTAGTAAAGACACTAGAAACACATATTGAATATAAAATAAAAATAAAAATAAATCATGAATAATAAAATTAGGAAAAAGTGGCCAACATTTACATTTATCTTTTTTCTAGTTTATTTGGGCATTTTTTGTTTATCTTTTTTTCATCTATAAAATTTAATAGGTAGAAACTTAGAAATCATTATTTAAGAGGTGGACATTTACTATCAATTTAAAAGTCTCATAATTTAGCTCTCATTTACGCATGATTTAACATTACAATAAATAATATAGCAAATTTAGTTGTTACCGATGGTCTTTTTGGTTACTACTTTCAATTTTTACATTTTACAATAGCATTTACCCCTATATAAATTATGATTCATCATTTTTTATTCAATGGTTTTCCGCAATAAATAGACGTAAATGTAGAGGTCCTTAATTCTGGAAGCTCGGTGTGGCTTCTCTAGATCTCCTTACAAAAAAAATTAAGGTGTCATGATGTTGAGCCGAGAAAGAGAGCAGGGATGCCATCTTGTAAGAAGCCCCATACGAAAATTGATATTATTTCATTAAATAAGTGAGTTTACATGTATGTTTGATTTTTTGCAGTTTTTTCATTAAATTATTCTTTCGTGTGTGGCTGATTTACATTAGTCTTAGGTTGTCACGTGGCATGGCTTTGTTGAAAAAAATATTAAATATGTATATATACTGGGAAGGAAAAAAAATAAAAGGAAAAATTTACTAAAGTGACACTTCTTTTCATCAAAGCCTTGCAACTTATTTGGTTTTGTCATGACCCGAGCCTACATCCTGGACATGGCCGACACTCAAGAATTATTGTTCGTCTCCAAGCGAATGCTTATCCTGATTGACTACAAGCTAAAGAGTAACTCGAGCTTACACAAGCATCCAACTGAGCAAGTGTAGTATCAATATACAACTACAGTATATTGGTAGGATCATCATCTTGTTCCAGTATATGAAATATGACTAGGAAACCATAACTCAGTAAAGAACATAATAACCAAGTACAAACATAAGTAGAACATAGTCTGGACTTACAATCCTTACCGCTAATTTATATGCATAACATCATGAATCATCAAAACATAACAATTTAGTTCGGTTTGTTGGGGTGACACTCCGCCTCTTTATAGTCTTAGGAGGCGAGAAACTCCCTTTCCCTTCTCCTTCCTTACTCTTCCGAGGTTCTCTCTTGGAACCCACATATATAAACTGTCAGTGTACCAACATGGTACCCATTCCCAATTGAGGGAATCAACATAATATTTGTATGAAAGTTACTGTACAAACGTGGCGCCTGTTCCCATTGTAATAGTGTGGTACTCATTCAAGATGTTATTGTACATATGTGACACCCGCTTGAAATGTTAGTGTATCAGCGTGGTACGTGATTTCCATCATCGTGAAATAGCACAATCACAACCACAATAAATCAAAATCACACATGTACATTCATATAAAATATTCATTGCATGTGATAAACAACATCATTCATTACATAATATATCTTTCCAAGTTACCTAATTATATATCATGCATGCATTACAAACGGCGTTATTAACAAACACATATATCATTAGTGTGAAACAACAACTATCACTTATTTCAAAATATGTCTGAATGCTCTAAAGAACTTGACATTTCCTCTTGTTATAAAGTTTTGCTTGTTTTAAGTGTAAAAAGTAATAAAATACGATAATCAATGAACAATGGCCTAACTAAAACCTAAATATATCCAAATCCTAGCCCCCATGCCACACCCATGATAATTCTATCCAACCAGTGTAACGACTAAGAACGACAAGTAATGAGTACAAGGGTAGAACTATACAGAAAATAACACTAGAAATAAGAAAAGATAGAAACGGAAGCAGACCAAAACTGTATACAAAGGAAACCCTCCTAGAACGTGGAAGTCACAAGTACAGAGTTATCTTACAAGAATAAATACAAGTTCCAAAAGTGGACCACAACAAGCCTCTCAAAGGCAAAAAACAAGCTAAAATATATATACAGAAAGAGTCAGGCTAATTTATGACGCAAATTGCTCACCCTCGTCTCTGATATCCATAATTTGCAAAAGACAGCAGGAATGATCACCGCTAAACTAGACACAGAAAAAGTTCAAATAGATATGAAAAGAAGGCACACTAGAATACTGAAAGCAAATTTTAGTACAACTAAACTAAACCTAATTGGACTCCATAAGCCCAAAAGGTACACTCATGGGCAAGTTTAATAGATACTCTAATGGACCCCGTAAGCCCGACAGGTGCACAGAATAACTAACATCATATAGATAAAGCATCCAATCCCAAGTCCAATAAGATTCAACTAGGCCTCAAACCCAAAGGTGATAGTATCTTAAAGGAGTAACATCCTTGAATCACAGAGTAACACTCTCAGGCATGAAACAATAAGGCCTCGAATCATAAAATATCAGTCTCTGACTAGAAATAACAGCCTCAAATTGCAGTACATCGGCCTTAAACCCAAAATAATCACCATAAAATCAACCTCATAGCCCCATAAGCAGGGGCGTGAAGGCGTATCAACTCTACAAAGAATTCTAATACCAAGCTAAGCTATCGTGGAACGTCATCCACTTAAAATTATCAATAGAAGGCTCCTCGCATTAGCACAAACCTCTGATAACGTATCAGAGAAGCAGAGATAGGGAGTGAGAATAGAAGGTCTAACAAGCTACGCAAATGCCTAAAATAAGGCTCATACTGTCAGAATCAAGTCTTCTATTTCAGTCTACAAAGACCTAGTCCGTCCGAAACAACATCAAAAACATGGTGGAAAAGCAAAGGGGGAGAGTATAAGGCATTACTAGTCTATCCTAGGTTATGGAAGAATATGCTTAAGAACACACATAATTGTACAAGTAATTCACATAGCATGCTGCAACACATATACAACCCTGATCTAGCATAGTACTACCTTTGAAATGAAGCCGATCAATCCTAACATATAGTCTCAAAAAGGAAAACAGAAATAACTAGGTACTTGCCCCAAATTCACACTAATCATTATGAGTTTACACAATTATTCTCATTCTAGAAAGAAAGAAATTTGTAGCCTACCTGTAGGCGGACTGCGGCGATCCAAATCACAAAGCCGGAGCTTTTCCTTTCTAAACAGCCTTTGAATGCTGCCAGGCTATTGAAATTAGGATTTTGACATAAGTAGGACCGTTAGGACCCTAATGACATATAAGACATATAATATAAAATTTTAGAATCAAAAGGGAATAGTGGGACTGCGCTAGAATTGACTCTGTCAAAAGGTCCTAAGCTACGCCCCAAACTTGCGTTAAAAAATTTAACACAATTCGTGGCCTCAAATAGCGGAACAACAATTATGCACTAAATCATAAATTTAAACATCAAAATGAGGAGGGAAAATAACTTAATAAAAAATTCACCTCAAACGCTGGTCCCTCAAAAGCTCCCAATCACTTCACCATGTAGCCTGAAAGATCACAGACACATAGGACTTCGAATCACCAAAGTTTGATTAAAAATACCAAGAAATCGCAATAAAAACTCTCAAAATAGTTGTTGAGCGCATCTTTCTTTATTTATAAATTCATGCCTAAGCACTTCATCACGATCGTGACTCATTATAAGCTGAACATCGTGATCGCGAAGACCCTGCCTCGTGGTCGTAATTACCAAAGAAGGTCAACCCTTCATCTCGATCATGGCAATGGATCACGCGGTCATGAAGCACTTAGGCCCAAGCCTCTGGGAATGTAACCAAGGGGCATGTAACCACGAAGGGCATATCCCCCTAGCACTAGTTGATGCATATCCGCTGGTTTTGGTAAGTTTGAAATCTCCGGCGAGGTATTCCAGATTCATTCAAAACCCCGTGCACGTAAACAAGATATGCAACCCTACTAAATTTAATATTTCAGACTCAATAAAGTTGTAACACCTCGGATTTGATAAAATAGAAAAAAATGCATCTTTCCAGAATTTGGTGTCAGAACCAACGGAAACCACCCACGGACCGTAAGTAGAACCACAGACCGTAGGTGAGGATGCGTGGTTCAGTCCCATACTTAGAATAATTTCAGAATCTAAAGATGACACCTACGGTCGTGAACTACGATCCGTTGATTGACTCACGGATCGTAGGTGGGGTCCGTTGTTGGGTCCCATTTTTTTATGGTCTTTGATCCCACCCACGGTCTACCAGTACGGTCCGTGGTTGGACCTACGGACCGTAGGTGAGGGTCAGCAGCTAATTGGAGGGAATTTATTATTGGGTCAACTTCAAACGGTCATAACTTTTAGCACAAAATGAATTAGGAGGCATGACCTATCAAATTAAAGATAATTGAATTCTCTTTCCAACGCCACCGAGTTTGCTAAAATCCCATCTCGGAGTAAAAAGCTATGTTTGTTTCAGTGAAGCTTGTCGGGCAGGCCATGAACCACGACCACGGACGACGGTCGGTAGTCCAAACGACGGACCGTAGGTCCCTCCGTGGATGGCCTTTGTCAGCTTTTAAGTTAGGGTCATTTAGGTCTTTTTCCTATGCGTTGGGGCCCTTAAAATACGTCGTTTAATGCCTAAACTACGTCGTTTTACTCGGTCTAAGCCTAATAACTTAGTCAGACTTACCTAGAACCCTCATTTTCCAAAAATCATCTAAACTTGGAGCAAAAAGAAGAGGAAAAGTCGACCAAACCTCCCAAGAAGGAGTAGAAGTGTTCTTCAAGAATCAGCCCCAAAATTCTAAGGATTTCTCCGTAGATTTTGTCACCAAGTATCTGGGATTTCCGTAGTGTTTCATCCACTAGGTCCCTAGAATTCAGTCAGGTCCTTGATTATGCATATCTTGTTTAGACCTAGGGTTTCTAAAACTTTGGATATTTACTCTGATTTAGCTTTTGTAGTATCCCAAATCGAAATAGCTTGTTTCTTGGAAAGTTTGCTTAATGCCTTGAATGAAACTTAGAACCCTAGTTGTGTAGATTCTCTAGTTAATGAATTACACTTGCTAGGTCAGTTAAACATATAATCATGCTCCAGATTTTGAATGTTACATTATCAGTATATAAATGTTGCATTCTCAGATTGCATGTCAGTATTTTAGCTATTTAGTATTTCAGTCACATTTCAGTCATATACATATTCAGTTGGGCGTAGACTTAGCACCGAGTTGGACTAGGGTTCAGCGTACCCTCATAGTCCCAGAACTACGTGCCCGCATAGGATTATAAGTCCCCTCGGTTTGGCATCATATTTAGTGATCACACCAGTCATGCCTTTATACCCCTGGCAAGGTATATTGGGTCCTCTCGATGGGGCGTATACATCGGACTTCACGTTTAGCTCACGTGGTTTATGTCAGTTAATAGAAGCTCCCACAGTCAGACTCTTAGTGCATTTGACCAGGTTTCCAGTATATACTTCAGCATTAAGTTCAGCATGTTATTTTCATGATTAATACTTGGTCATTGTATTTAGCTTAGCTTTTCAGTTATGTTTTCAGTATTTACATTCTTGCTCAGTTATGCTTTGTTCGGATTATAAATATTTGTTCAGCTTAATATCTATATATTGCATGCTCAGTGCATTCCAAGTACTGACGCATACTTTGCGCTGCATCCTTTCATGATGTAGGTTCAGGTACTCAGCATCCAGATCGCGCTTAGATCGGTTCTCGGTCCGCATTTCAGTAGCTTTAGTGGTAAGTCCTCATACTTTGAGGACAATAGACATGCTTTTCATTTTAGTATTGTTATTCAGTTTTATGTTTTTTTAGAGTTAGCTGGGGGGCATGTCCCAATAACTCAACTCAGTTAGAGGCTTTTCAGACATAGTAATAGAATAAGCTTGAATTGTTAAGTTCATCTTTCAGTGGTTATTAAACTCTTAGTATGTTTTATACATTCAGACTAGTTGGGTATTCCCCACTTTCAGTTATCCATTATTTTAACTTCCGCATAGTACTTTTCTTATTTAGTTATTCTCTGTATGCTTGATATAAGCAAGACACAGGGTTAGCTTGGGGTCACCCGTGATCCTAGGTCCCGTGTTACGTCAAGGGGGAAGCCTCGGGGTGTGACAAACTTGGTATCAGAGTATTAGGTTTGAGATTCCTAGGATATCTGAAAGCCGCACTAAGTAGAGTCTCTTTCATGGGTGTGAAGTGCACCACATCTATGAGGGGGAGGTTACGAAGTGTTTTAAGAAAAACTTCACTTTCCTTGCTATTCTTATCTTGCGTGAGTATGAACTCTATTCAGTCTCCTTCTATTTCCTACTCTTCGCATTTCAGAAAATGTCTCCCAGAAGATCTAACGCAAGGAATCAGCCAGCAGCTCCAGCAGACCCATTGAAAGAGCAAGTCATGTATGCCGAGTTCAGGGCAGCTTACCAAGTACTTGCTCAGGCTATGACTACCCAGGTCAATCAATAGGCTGTGATCCCAGCTCCGCCACAGACTAACACTGCTACAACAAAAATCCAAGACTTTACTCGGATAAACCCTATAGAATTTCATAGGTGTAAATCAGAATAAGATCCACAAAGTTTCTCGACGACATCTAAAAGGTAACAAACATTATGGGCGTCACTCAAGTCGAGAGTGCAGATTTGGCTGCCTATTAGTTGAAAGGAGTGGCCTACACTTGGGACCAGCAGTGGAAGGAATCTTGAGGTATTAATGCATGTCCAGAAACTCTCTCAGAACCTTTCTTAGTCTCTACCCCAGTTGGTGAACCAGTTATAGCTAGACGGGTATAAAAAAATTGCCCTGTCACAGTTTCTCAGAAAGTCACCTCAGCAGATCTTGTAGAGTTAGAAATGGTTGATTTTGATATCATTCTAGGCATGGATTGGTTACAATCGTGTTATGCCTCAGTCGATTGTAGAACTAGGATCATTTGGTTTCAGTTTCCAAACGAGCCAGTCTTAGAATGGAATGGTAGTAGCTCAGAGCCTATGGGTCGATTCATCTCTTACCTTAAGGCCAGGAAAAGGATTTCCAAAGGGTATATGTATCATCTTGTTCGGGTTAAGGATTCAAACTCCGAAACCTCAACTCTTGAGTTAGTCCTGGTAGTAAATGAGTTTCCAAAACTGTTTCCAGAAGATCTTCCCGGAGTTCCTCCCGAAAGGAAAATCGACTTAGGAATAGATCTCCTTCCAGATACCCAGCCTATTTCGATTCCTCCTTACAGAATGGCTCTAGCCGAGCTTAAGGAATTGAAAGAGCAGTTGAAAGACCTTTTAGATAAGGGCTTCATCAGACCTAGTATCTCTCCATAGGGTGGTCCAATATTGTTCATGAAAATGAAATATGGTTCTCTCAAAATGTGCATTAACTATCGTCAATTGAACAAAGTCACAATCAGGAATAAGTATCCCATTGTCACGACCCAGACCGTCGTGATTGGCACCCACACTGACCCTACAGTGGGAGAATAATTACTACAACCCGACTAAACAACTTACCAAAAAAATAGGCATTTAAAGATACGAAAGAAGTTTTAAATGTCTAAAGAAATATGGAGTTCCCATAAACTCTGAAAGTTTAACAAAACAACTGCTAAAACATTTGCGGAAAACACCCCTAGAAACTGAAAGTCATTGTACCAAAACTCTAATTAATTAACAAGTTTAAGAAAAGGGAGTACATCCCCGAAAACTAAACAAGACACCCTAAACAAATAGTCTTAGTCTGAAAAGAGTGGACTTAAAAAAGAGAGATCCATGGCAGCCTGAAAGAACTGGCTCACCCGTGAATCCGGTCAAGCTCAATAGTCACCAAGCTAAGGTCTATCAGTAGCCACCTGAAGATGCCCTGTACTCAACAAAGAACGAGCAAGTGCAGTATCAGTAAACACCCACAGTGTACTGATATGATCACACGGCTATTCCAGTAAGCAAAACATATACCAGCAATCACAACGCAGTAAACACACACATATACAAAATATATATATATATATATATATAAACCAGTTATAAATTCAGGAGCCATTTATAATTCCACATTCTCAACAACAAATAGATACAACAGTACAATGGTCCTCTCATAGAACCCACCCCAAACTATTAGTGTGTCGAGACGTGACACCCGATCCAATGTATGTGTCGGAACATGACACCTGATCCAATGTACGTGTCGGAACGTGACACCCGATCCAATGTATGTGTCGGAACGTGACACCCGATACAATGTATGTGTCGGAACGTGACACCCGATCCAATCAACACAACCACAATCACATTCACACTCATAATCATACAATCAAGTGTTAATTCATGGCATACAATTGTTCATTCATACTCATGTCGTTAGGTTTTATCAATAGTGACTCATTCACATATATGCATGCATTACAATGAAGCAATTACCGACATATATCACACAAACATGAAATTAAACCATCACCTACCTCCAAACCAAGCTTGAATCCTCCTAAGACACTTGAGCCTTCCCTTTCTGGATTCTTTCCGCTTGTTCTTGGTCTACAAACGAATAATTTAATGCAAGGATCAATAAGTAAGGTCTAATTTAACCAGATTATAACAAACCCAATAACCGAAGACCAAACCCATGATCCTATGGTGCAGCTAAGGCTTTTTTCCACCATCAACTTCCGGCCAAAACCCTCCCCCAACGATAATTACCAAAGAATCTAAGTTCGACGGATCAAAATACGTATTAGAGGAGTAAAATCCTTACTTTTAGCACCAAAAGTCATGAAAAATTGTCAAGACATCGTCCTGGGTCCTCTCCTAGCTATTAAGAACGAAGTTTGCAGAAAAATAACAAAATTGGGGTTTTTCCCCAACTTAAGTCTCGACTGGCCCGCTACAGCAGGACTCAACCCGCTACAGCGGCCCCTCCCTGGCGGAACTAACCCCTCCCTGGCGGCTTGCACGGAGATCGAAAGTAAAAATTTGAGTTCCAAACTCCCATTTCACTACACACCTTCAACCCCTAACGTTCAACAACTACCCGTTCACGCTAAGATCAGTTTCAGGAGTTCTACTCACCCGAATTTGATTCCATAAAGCCATACGGGCTCCCTAACGTCTTGGCTATCCACTCATGTGATCAAATTCATAATTAAATCTCTTATTCATTACCAGATTTCCCTAGACCTCACCTGACTCAGATTTCATCCAAATCCAGACTAGGCTAGGAATTCCCAAGTCACTACTAAAAAGTTTTTTGTCCCAAATTCTTTCTCCATTGGCTTTTCCATAACGACGGGAACAAGTCGTTACAATAGATACCAATTTACCCATCACTCATCTCCGAGTGATAAACTAGGAAATAATTGGCTAAGGTAAGACTAGAGTAGTATCTGAATCGTTGAATAACTGGGGATATTTGTCTCGCATGTACACATAGAACACTGGATGGACTCCAGTTAGACTAGGTGGTAAAGCCAACTTATAAGCCACTGGCCCTACACAGTCAAGAATCTCAAATGGCCCGATGTATCGTGGGCTAAGCTTTCCCTTCTTGCCGAAACTCATTCACCCCCTTTTTGGGTGACACTTTTAGAAGAACTTGCTCACCAGCCTGAAACATCATGTCCCTTACCTTACGGTCTGCATAATTTTTATGTCGACTCTGGACTGCTAGAAGCTTAGCTTGGATGCTTCTCGCCTTATTATCAACATCTTTCACCAAATCAACCCCTAAAGGTTTCACATTTCCAGCCTCAAACCAACCAATTGAATACCTACACATCCTCCCATACAATGCCTCAATGAAGTCATCTCCATACTCGAGTGATAAATATAGTTGTATGTAAGCTTAACTAACAACAAACGCGATTCCCAATAACCACCAAAGTTGATCATACACACGTCTGCACCATGTTATCAAGGACCTTGACAGAATCATCAGGACGAATCCTTTCTCACATAAGCATGATAAACTTCTAAATCTAATACTCGCTACAATTAGAAGTGAATCTGAACCAATCAACACACACTCATAATACCCAAACAATCATAGTTCTTATCAACATCTCCATCTCACAACATAAATTTTCATGAGCTTAAGTTATAAAAATTTGATCTTTAGACATCAGATACTCATCGAGGGATATGTACAAGCATACAAATCCTATAATAACACTATCGAAATGCTAGATTAGTAATTGTGATTGTAGATTACCCTTAAGAACTGTAGAATTGGACCAATGATCCCCACATTCAACCACACATAATCGATACATGACCTCGATGACTAGATGAATATTAAGATTGTCGGACAACCATAAATACGCATGGTAGCTCTTCTATAATTTCTCATAAGCAAGGTGGTACATGTAGAACCACTGAAATACTTTAACAACTCCAAGACAACACCAAATATGTCATCTGAAATAACCAAGTCTTCCCAATCATCCAACTTAGCCAAGAAAACATTGCAGGATCGATACACCTGATCCACCGCTAGGGATCCACCCACAAAAGTGAAAACACATGTGAGCATAGCTAGTGAATCATACTCACAACCATCATAAACACTCCGACCATTTACCTTACTCTAAACCAACACTTTTAAATGAAAACCTTTCTTAGGTACTTTAACAATCAACAATAATAAACTTTAAGACTCAACCCAGGTGTAAGTCCTTTTGAAATGCTCAATATCTGATACAACTGATCATTTCTCACCTTGAAAATTCATACCTTGACAAAATATATCACCTACTCACAATAAAAAATCTGAATTCAATTGATCGAATCTCCATCGATCTTACAATATTTTTTGCTAAAAATTCAATCGTACTCATCACTAAACTCAAAAACAATAACAAAGAACTTATCATCACACTAGAGCTAATGTCTGTACACTCATTTCTCAAATCTTTTTCAATAGTTTTTAACCAATCTGATGGACCCGTGACATTATTACCATAGCCACAACAAAACGAATGAAATCACGCGTCTCTGAACCCGATTATATACCCCTCTGAAGATACCACGTTACTCACCAAATATTAGAAAACCATAACCTTAGATACTCGCAAGTCATAATTACTATACAAAATTCTCTTAACCAATAATCTTATTATATAGTTGCATCCCATCACAATCCATCATGAACTCTTATTACAATTAAGCTCAGTTAGCCCTAGCTATCACTACGAAGTCAACCTTTTTATCGACATGACACCTCAAACTCAGGTATACTCATCAAATTCATAGGACTAACCCAATTTTATACGCACTTTCTTACTAAAATCTTCAATTGCCTTCACCCAAGTATACTCAATGGGACTTTCTTTATCCATAAGCTTGTCATTCCGGTATCAATCCACTCCTTTATGGCTTAAGATAAAATCACAAGTCCTCATACTACCATCCTCCTTCTTAACAAACAAGCCAGGAGCACCCCACGAGGATTGGGGAAGCACTATGATGGATGAAACCTTTATCAAGAAGCTCCTCGATTTAAGCTTTAAGCTCTCTCAATTCTGCCGGAGCCATGCTATAAGGATGAATGGAGATGGGGCGAGTGTCGGGTTCCAAGTCAACGCAGAAATCTATATCTCTATCCAGAGGCATACCAGGTAAATCGGTAGGGAACACTTTCTTAAATTCAGACACTACAGGAATAGACTCAATAGAGGGAGACTCAACCTCAACATCCCGAATATGAGCCAAATATGCCAAACATCCCTGCACCACCAGTTTCCTAGCCCGAATGGAGGATATGACCTTAGCTGGCTTAGGCTTGTACACCCCTTCCCACTCTAACTTTTTCCTACCCGGGATCTCTAGAGTCATAGACATAGTATTAGAATGAAGCACAACATAATAGTGGGACAACCAAGTCTTGCCCAAGATTATATCGAAGTCAGTCAAATCCAAAATAACCAAATCAGCCCAAGTCTGAGAACCCATAAACAAGATAGGATAAGCACGATAGACATGGGTGACTATGACAGACTCTCCAACTGGGGTAGAAACATGGATGGGGGCATCAAGTACATCACAAACTATATCAAATCCCAAGGCAAAGTGAACTGACACATATGAATAAGTAGAACCCGGATCAAACAAAATAGTAGCCATCCGGTAACAGATAAGAATGGTACATGTAATCACTGCGTCAGAAGATTCTGCCTCGCTCTTGCCAGGAAAGGCATAACACTGAGCCCTGTCATCTTGACGGGCGATATCCTTGCCTGGCTGCACTGCTCCTCTACCTGCATTACCATTTCCCCGGCCTCTACAGCCTCACTGATTTCCTTTTCGTCCACCTTGTGGATGCCCTCTACCATTATTACTATTGCCTGCGGGTAGCGCTGCTCTAGTCTGCTGCTGCGGAGGGTTAAACATGCGCGGGTGGGGACAATCTCTTCCCATATGCCCAGGTTCTCCACAATTGTAACACACTTAATAACTTAACCAAGTAAGCATTGCTGCTATTGGAGTAGTCGTTTCATGACCCTCTTTAATATACACTCAATCTAGGAAATCGTAGTAGAGATTCTAACCTCAATTGTCGCAACATAATTTCATCATTTACTAGGCAACCCATACATGTTATGACAACAATACTAAATGCATTTTCCAAAGTAATGGTGTTCATTATCTAGCCGTCGTTTACAAAACTTCTTAAATGTTGTCACCTTGGCAAAGTCTTCTGACTTCACCCCCTTCTACCTCCGTCACAAAATCAACCACTTCCTGAGAAGATTTTGCTGAAGCAGCCACCTATAAGCTTGAATCTGCAAATCTGACCTTAATCCCTTATAGGCTGCAACAATTATATTATGTTGCTCTCTTTTTCAGGAACTCATCTCTCCTCCTATCCCTCAAAGTTCAAGGTATATACTTCTCTATAAAGAAAGCTATAAAATGTTTCCTAAGTCATGAGTAGTGCATTTACTAGTCGGCACTCAACATGAGACCACCACTACATTTTGGCGTCTCCCTTGAACTAGTATATCATAAGCTCAACACCAAATCACTCTACCTTATCCATCTTATGAAGCAACTCATGACAATCAATAAGAAAATCATAACAATCTACAGATTCAATACCCATGAAGAATGTAGGAGGAAAGATACCAATTTGTATCACCCAGATACCAATTGGATTCAAGTAATAGCACGAAAGAAGGAAATGATTGAGTTTTCCTAAAGTCCTATAGCCTCTCGAAGAAAAGTACAGACGTCTCCATACCGTTCTGCAAGACTCTACTAGACTCTTTTTGGTACAATGAGATCAACAAACCTAGGGCTCTGATACCAACTTTGTCACGACCCAGACCATCGTGATTGGCACCCACACTGACCCTCCGGTGGGAGACCCATTACTACAACCCAACTAAACAACTTAACGAAAAACTAGGTATTTAAAGATACGGAAGTAGTTTTAAATGCCTAAGGAAATATGGAGTTCCCATAAACTCTGAAAGTTTAACAAAACAACTACTAAAACTTTTTCGGAAAACACCCCTAGAAACTGAAAGTCATTGTACCTAAACTCTAATTAACTAACAAGTCTATGAAAAGGGGGAGCAAACCCGAAAACTAAACAAGACACCCTAAAAAAATAATCTGAGTTCGAAAAGAGTGGACTTAAACAAGAGAGATCCATGACAGCCTGAAAGAACTGGCTCACCCTTGAATCCAGTCACGCTCAATAGTCAACTAGCTGAGGTCTATCAGTAGCCGCCTGAAGATGCCCTGTACTTAACAAAGAACGAGCAAGTGTAGTATTAGTACACACCCGCAGTGTACTGGTAGGATCACGCGGCTATTCCAGTAAGCAAAACATATACCAGCAATCAAAACACAGTAAAACACACACATATACAAAATATATATATAAACCAGTTATCAATTTAGTAGCCAGGTATAATTCCACATTCTCATTAACAAGCGGATACAACAATACAATGGTCCTCTCATGGAACCCACACCCAAACTATTAGTGTGTCAGGATGTGACACCCGATCAAATTAGTGTATCGAAACATGACACCCGATCTAATGTATGTGTCAAAACATGACACTCAATCCAATGTATGTGTCGGAACGTGACACCCGATCCAATGTATGTGTCGGAACGTGACACCTGATCCAATGTATGTGTCGGAACGTGACACCCGATCCAATCAACACAACCACAATCACATTCACACTCATAATGTACATACTCATAATGACACCCGATCCAATCAACACAACCACAATCACATTCACACTCATAATGTACATACTAATAATCATACAATCAAGTGTTGATTCATGGCATACAATTAGTCATTCATACTCATGTCATTAGGTTTGATCAATAGTGACTCATTCACATACATGCATACATTACAATGAAGCAATTACCGACATATATCACACAAACATTAAATGAAACCATCACCTACCTCGAAACCAAGCTTGAATCCTCCTAAGACACTTGAGCCTTCCCTTTCCAGATTCTTTCCGCTTGTTCTTGGTCTACAAACAAATAATTTAACTCAAGGATCAATAATTAAGGTCTAATTTACCCGAATTATAACAAATCCAATAACCCAAGACCAAACCCATGATTCTAAGTGCAGCTAGAGCTTTTTTCAACCATTAACTTCCGGCCAAAACCCACTCCCAATGATAATTACTCAAGAATCTAAGTTCTACGGATCGAAATACGGATTAGGGGAGTAAAATCCTTACCTTTAGCACCAAAAGTCATGGAAAACTGTCAAGAAATCGCCCTGGGTCGTCTCCTAGCTCTTAAGAACGAAGTTTGTAGAAAAATAACGAAATTGGGGTTTTTCCCCTACTTAAGTCACGACTGACCCGCTACAGCGGGACCAAACCCGCCACAGCGACCCGCCCTGGCGGAACTAACCCCGCCCTGGCGGCTTGCACGGAGACAGAAAGTTTGAATTTGAGTTCCAAACTCCTATTTCACAACACACCTTCAACCCTTGACGTTCAACAACTACCCGTTCACGCTAAGATCAATTTCGGGAGTTCTACTCGCCCGAATTTAATTTTGTAAAGCCGTACCATCTCCCTTACATCTTGGCTATCCACTCATCTGATCAAATTTGTAATTAAATCTCTCATTCATTACCAAATTTCCCTAGACCTCACCTGACTCTGATTTCATCCAAATCCGAACTAGGCTAGGAATTCCTAAGTCACTACTCAAAAGTTTTCTAGCCCAAATTATTTCCCCATTGGCTTTTTCATAACGATGGGAACAGGTCGTTACACCCATCCCCAGGATTGATGACTTGTTCGACCAACTTCAGGGTGCTAGTTATTTTTTTAAGATAGTCCCCAGATCCGGCTATCATCAGCTCAGAGTTATAGATAGTGACATTCCGAAGACAACTTTCAAAACTCCGTATGGTCATTATGAATTTTTAGTTATGTCTTTTGGACTAACAAATATTCATGCAACTTTCATGGACTAAATGTACAGGGTGTTCAAACAATATTTGGACTTGTTCGTTATCGTCTTTATTGATGATATCCTCATTTATCTCAGAGTGAGGAGGAGCATGCGACTCATCTGAGAGTTGTTCTGCATATTCTCAAAGATCGCCAGCTATTCGCTAAGTTCAGCAAATGTGAATTCTGGTTACAGTCCGTCACTTTCCTTGGTCATGTGTTATCCAGCGAAGGGATCCGAGTAGATTCTCAGAAAATTAAGGCAGTACAACACTGGCACAGACCCACCTCTCCAACAGATATCAGAAATATCTTAGGTTTTGCCGGTTACTACAGAAGATTTGTTGAAGGATTTTCATCCATAGCTTCCCCATTGACCAAGTTGACTCAGAAGAAGGTCAAATTTCAGTGGTCAGATGAGTGTGATAAAAGCTTCTCAGAACTGAAGACTTGGTTGACTACAACTCTGGTGTTGACTCTACCAGATGGTTCAGATGGTTATGTAATTTATTGTGATTCCTCCAGGGTTGGCCTAGGTTGTGTGTTGATGCAGCGAGCTAAGGTCATAGCTTATGCTTCTAGACAGCTTAAGGTCCATGAGAAGAACTACCCGACTCATGACCTCGAACTTGCAGTCGTAGTATTTGCCCTAAATATTTGGAGACACTACTTGTATAGTATTCATGTTGATGTGTTCACAGATCATAAGAGCCTCCAGTATGTGTTCACCCAGAAAGAGTTGAATCTTCTTCAGAGCAGATGGCTTGAATTCCTCAAAGACTATGACATGAATGTGCTTTACCATCCGGGTAAGGCCAACGTAGTGGTTGATGCTCTCAGAAGGCTGTCTATAGGTAGTGTAGCACATGTTGAGGATGAAAGGAAAGAGCTAGCCAAAGATGTTCACCGGCTTGCTTGCTTAGGAGTTTTCCTTACGGACACATCAGATGGTGGGGTGTTAGTTCAGAATGGATCATAATCTTCGTTGGTAGTGGAGGTTAAGGAAAAACAAGATAGTGATCCTATATTACTCCAGTTGAAAGGTGCAGTTCATCAGCAGAAAGTTGAGGTTTTCTCCCAAGGGGGAGATGGTGTGCTTCGGTACCAGGGTCGCTTATGTGTTCCTAATGTGGGTGAGTTGAGGCAGCAGGTCCTTACAGAATCCCATAATTCCAGATATTCTATTCATCCAGGTGCCACTAAGATGTACCGTGATCTACAGGAAGTCTTTTGGTGGAACGGCATGAAGAGGGACATAGCAGACTGTGGCTAAGTGTCCTAATTGTCAACAAGTTAAGGTAGAACATAAAAAACCATGAGGTATGACTCAAGAGATTAACATTCCTACATGGAAGTGGGAAGTGATAAACATGGACTTCATTACTCGCAGACAACATGACTCCATTTGGGTAATAGTGGACAAAGTTACTAAGTCCGCTCACTTCTTGGCTGTCAAGACAATAAATTCAGCGGAGGACTATGCCAAACTTCTACATCCATGAGATAGTCAGGTTGCATGGGGTTCCCTTGTCTATCATCTCAGATAGAGGTCCTCAGTTTACCTTTCATTTCTGGAAATTGTTTTAGAAAGGCCTTGGTACTCAGGTAAATCTAAGTACAGCATTTCATCCATAGATGGATGGTCAGGCAGAATGTACCATTCAGACCTTAGAGGACATGTTGAGAGCTTGCGTGATTAATTTCAAGGGCAGTTGGGATGATCACCTACCTCTCATAAAGTTCGCCTATAATAATAGCTATCATTCCAGTATTCAGATGGCCCCGTACAAGGCACTATATAAGCGTCGATGTAGATCTCTAATAGGTTAGTTTGAAGTCTGTGAAGCAGCCTTGATTGGGCCAGATTCGGTTCATGAGGCTATGGAGAAAGTTCAGCTCATCAGAGATAGACTTAAGACAGCTCAGAGTCGTCAGAAGTCCTATGCAGATGTGCGGAGAAGGAACTTAGAGTTCGAAATCAATGATTGGGTTTTCTTGAAGGTGTCACTTATGAAGGGGGTGATGAGATTTGGCAAGAAAGGGAAGCTCAGTCCTAGAAACGTAGGTCCTTAAAGAATCCTAAAAAGGGTTGGTAATGTGGCTTATGAGTCAGATTTGCCAGCAAAACTAGCAGGGGTTCATCCAGATTTTCACATTTCCTTGTTGAAGAAGTGTGTGGGTGATCCGCCATCGATAGTACCATTAGAGAGTGTGGTTGTGAAGGATAGTCTCACTTATGAAGAGGTGCCAATTGAGATTCTTGACCGTCAAGTTCGTAGGTTGATAAATACGGAAGTCGCTTCAGTAAAGGTTTTGTAGAGGAGTCAGTCTATAGAGGGAGCTACTTGGTAAGCAGAAGAAGCCATGATGGCCAAGTATCCTCACCTCTTTCCTTCTGATTCCGTTTTAGCTTGAGGTAATAGTTCCTCTCCAGTCTCTCAGTTTACTTTTGTGTAATTCAGTCTCAGCATCTTGTTCCCTCAGTTATTCTTGCATTTCAGCATATTTGCATGAACAGGGAACTCAGTTCAGTTAGATATCAGTTTCCAGTAATTAGTGGTAGGGATTGCAGCTCCTTCCCTCCATACTCAGCTTATTTAGACTTCATTTGAGGACGAATGTTCCCAAGGGGGAGATATTGTAACACGTCGGATTTGAGAAAATAGAAAAAAATGCAACTTTCCAGAATCTGGTGTTAGAACCAACGGAAACCACCCACGGACCGTAGGTAGAACCACGGACCGTAGGTGGGGTTCCGTGGTTCAGTCCCAGACTTAGAAGAATTTCAGAATCTAAAGATGACACCTATGGCCGTGAACCACGGTCGGTTGATTAACTCACAGACTGTAGGTGGGGTTCGTCATCGGGTTCCAAATTTTGATGGTCTCTGATCCTACCCACGGTCAACCAGTACAGTCCGTGGTTGGACCTGCGGACCGTAGGTCTGACTGTAGGTGAGGGTCAGCAACCAATTGGAGGGAATTGGCTGCTGGGTCAACTTCAAACGGGCATAACTTTTAGCACAAAATGAATTAGGTGGCCCATGACCTATCTAATTAAAGATAATTGAATCATATTTCCAACGCCACCAAGTTTGCTAAAATCCCATCTCGGAGTAAAAATTTATGCTCCTTTCAGTGAAGCCCTATCGGGCAGGCCACGAACCAAGACCACGGACGACGGTCGGTAGTCCAAACGACGGATCTTTGGTCCCTCCGTGGATGGCCTTTATCACACTTTAAGTTAGGGTCATTTGGTTGTTTTTCCTATGCGTTAGGGCACTTAAACTACATCGTTTTACTCAGTCTAAGCCGAATAACGTAGTCAGAATTACCCAGAACCTTCATTCTCTAAAAATCATCCAAACTTGGAGCAAAAAGAAGAGGAAAAGTCGACCAAACCTCCCAAGAACAAGCAGCAGTGTTCTTCAAGGTTCAGCCCCGAAATCCTAAGGATTTTTCGGTAGATTTTGTCACCAGGTATATGGGATTTCACTAGCGGGACCTTTCATCCATTAGGTCCCTAGAATTCAGTCAGTTCCTTGATTCTCCATATCTTGTTTAGACCTAGGGTTTCTAAAACCTTGGATATTTACTGTGATTTAGCTATTGTAGTATCCTAAATATAAATAGCTTGTTTCTTGGAAAAATTGATTATTTCCTTGTATGAAACTCAGAACCCTAGTTGTGTAGATTCTCTAGTTCATGAATTACATTTTCTAGGTCAGTTAAACATATAATCATGCTCCAAATTTCGAATGTTACATTATCAGTATATAAATGTTGCATTCTCAAATTGCATGTCAGTATTTGAGCTATTCAGTATTTCAGTCACATTTCAGTCATATACATATTCAGTTGGGAGTAGACTTAGCACCGAGTTGGACTAGGGTTCAGCGTACCCTCATAGTCCAGAACTACGTGCCCACGTAGGATTATAAGTCCCCTCTATTGGGCATCAGATTTAGTGATCACGCCAGTCATGTCTTTATACCCCTGGCAAGGTATATTGGGTCCTCTCGATGGGGCGTATACATCAGACTCCACGTTTAGCTCACGTGGTTTATTTCAGTTAATAGTAGCTCCCACAGTCAGACTCTTAGTTCATTTGACCAGGTTTCTAGTATATACTTCAACATTCAATTCAGCATGTTATTTTCATAATTAGTACTTGGTCATTTCATTCAACTTAGCTTTTCAATTATGTTTCAGTATTTATATTCTTGCTCAGTTATGCTTTGGTCGGCTTATATATATTTGTTCAGCTTAGTATATATATCCTGCATGCTCATTACATTACAAGTACTGATGCATACACTTCGCTGCATCCTTTCGTAATGTAGGTTCAGGTACTGAACATCAAGATCTCGCTTAAATAAGTTCTCGGTCCGTATTTCAGCAGCTTCAGTGGTGAGTCCTCATAGTTCGAGGACAATAGACATGCTTTTCATTTTAGTCTTGTTATTCAGTTTTCAGTTTTCAGTTTTGTTAGAGTAAGCTGGGTGGCATGTCCCAGCAACTCAACTCAGTTAGAGGCTTTTCAGACATAGTAATAGAATCAGTTTGAATTGTTACGTTCATCTTTTAGTTCTTATTAAACTCTTAGTATATTTTATACATTCAGACTAGTTGTGTATTCCCCACTTTCAGTTATCTAGTGTTTTAGCTTCTGCATAGTACTTGTCTTATTCAGTTATTCTCTGTATGCTTCATATATGCCAGACACAAGGTTAGCTTGGGGTCACTCGTGATCCTAGGTCCCATGTTACGTTAAATGGGTAGCCTCGGGGCGTGACAAAAGATGTCAAAATTCCTATACAAGTTTATCTCGGCAAAAAGTAGGTATCACAACCAAACTTCATTTATGTGAAAATCCATAATGAGGCTCAAAATTAACGTGGAAGCCTCGGGATCCAAACGAAGGGTAGTTGTAGATGAAACATAACATTTCACCACACTGACAAAATTCTTTTCCAAGGTTGTTTACTCAGTATGTTGACTAAAGTCAAACTTAGACCTTAACTTGAAAGTGCCTAATCGTACAAACTCGTACTGAAATCCTGAGGAGTTGTGATGACCATGCTACTAGCCTAAAATAACCCTTTCAGAGCTGATAGAATGGTCAAAATAAGATTTTGAAGTCATCTTCTTGAAATTTTGGTCAAAACTGTGCGTTCAAGGTTCAAAAACTCCAAAACACTAAAACTCGTATAAAAACTAAATGAACGACCAAGTGACCGAACTATCAGTCCTAGCAAGTCATAAATGACCTGGGGTCGCTATAGAAAAGTTGTAAGCAACAAACAGGAGGCATAAACACATAAATGATGTGGAGGTCATTACACTGAATTCAATTCCAAAAGACCTTACAAAATACTTAATGTTTTAGCTACTGGGAATCACGATTCAAACATAGACATACCACCTCATCCAATCCCGGATTTTCCTAGACATCACCTCGCTCAAATATCATTTGAGACTAGCCTAATGTAGAATTTTTAAGTCACTACCAAAAAGTTATCTGACCCAATTCTTTCAACATTGATCTACCCTTAACGACCCGAAAGAGTCATTACAAATTTCATATCATGATATGAAACGCATGTCCAAATGTCTACTTAAAATAATTTCATATTTGGGTTCATATTAGCCAAGTTAGCAAGAGAAGAGAGAAAAAATAATTACCCCCCACCCCCTTCCCCCAAAAAAATTTGACATGACAAGAAAGAAAAACAAATTTATGTACAAACAAGAGGAATGACAGAATAACTTTTGATTTCTATGACAACATCATAAAAATAAATTTTAAAGAAACATTAAATCCTAAGCATGAAGATTTTATTGCTTATTTACTTTTAGTTATGAATTATATATACTTAAAGATAGGTTACTTAGATGATAAAGTTTGCATTATCTTCTTTGTTGTATTATATACTGCACATATGTTTAGAGTATTAAGAAAATAATAATATTAGAAGGTTTGGCGTAAAAAAATTGTGAGATAACTAAAGCTTATAAGGAGCATATTCAAAGGTCGTATCTCATATTTTTAAACCATGAAAGAAAAGTATAATTTGACATAGAATTGAAGGTTAAGGTGATATTTACCTTCGAAAAATGTAAGACATACAAATTGGCAAGTGCAATAAGACATTTCATTATTAAAGTCAAGAACATCGATAGTTGAGTAGCTTGGATTTTATTGTTCTTGAGTTTATGTAAAATTCGAAGACTAATAACAAATAAGACATTAGTTATTTTATTCCCTTACAATTTTTAGTTTCTTTAACTTTTATTTTTCATTCATGTTTTTCCAATATAAAAACAATTTCAAAAAATAAAGTGAATCTAACAAATAATAAGATAGTTTTATTTTTTCAGTTTAGTTTCTTTAACTTTAATTCATATTTATTTTTTAATTAACATCAGAAACAATAAAATGGCTAATATTTTTACCATCTAATGAACAAAGAAGAAGTGAATACCTACATGTACATGCCGACAATATATTTAGTCATCGCATTAAAACCATACATGCAATTATATTTTTTAATTAAAATGATAATGAAAAATGCAACTCATTTAAACGTGAATTTTAATAAATATTGTATTACGTGTGAAAATTATTTACAGCCCACAAATCTGCTATAAAAATTAAACTCTTGCTAGTTTCAATCAACTATCTATATAATATATTTTGCATTATAATATTTATTTTTAAAAATGTAAGTATTTATAATTTATTATTTAGTTCACTAATATTTTAATATAAATTATTTTTCTTAATCAATTTGACACAAAATTTAATGTACTGGACTATTGTATGCATAACACTTGTATCTACATGTATACTGACATGGGCGGACACACTTTGAGCCTTCCCGGTGCTCGAGCACCCATTAATATTGTATCATATTGTGTAGATTTATATATAAATTTCAGAAAATGGTATAAAAGTAAATAGTAAGCACCTATATTATAAGTATTGTGTAAGACCTCAGAGTTTGAAAAGGAATTTCACCTTTTTAGGCATTGGTTGGTTTCTACGGGTTGTGGAAGCTTCTACAGACCGTAGAGTGCATCCGTAGGAAATGGGTTACGTTTTGGAAACAATCAACCCCTAGTAACCCATTCTACGATTGACCATGATGGTCTGTCGAATGGACTACGGACCGTAGGAAGGTTCCTTAGAAAAATCCCAGACTTAGTGAAATTTTGAGTTAAAAGTGTAGGGCTACGAATGTGGTCGATGGACCATAGGAAGTTTGACGGTCCATGGGAATGAGTCGTAGGAATTGCCCAAGATTTTAGGCCCCAACAACTCGACCTACGGTTAACCAGTAAAGTCTGTAGGACTTTCTACGATCCGTAGGTCACAACCGTAGGACTATCCGACAATTATTTTAAAGGGTGTTTTGGTCTTTTTCTATGCACCACATTTCTATTTTACGTCGTTTTTGCCTATTTAAAAGGTTCGTATAACAAATTTTACTCCTAAATTTGCCCATTCCCAAAAATTCCTAAATTCCTCTCAAGTTTTTCTCTCTCAAAAAGCAAGAAAGAAGAAGCTTGGATTTCAAGTCAAGTCTCCTTTTCACCATTGATTCTAGGTTTGATCCTCAAGGTATGTAGGGATTCATTAATTGGTTTGATTCACCTATTGAACCCAACAATTTCTCAATTCCTTCAAGTCAAATTTCAATTAAGTTGATTGGGTTTTCATTCAATTTCTCATGAGTTCTATTTGTATGGATTTAATTGATTGATTTTGATTTTATTATTATTTTAGACTCAATTACATGATTTTCAACTAATTTCATGTGAACCCATGCATTGATCATGATTTTTACTACGAACCCTAATTAACATGAATTTATGAAGAAGTTATGAGGCTATGAATCATGTTTTCATGAACTTATGCATGATTTATGAAAAGAAAATTTTTATGATCTAGGTTGATTTAGATTGGCAATAATGAAATTGTGAAAGTTTTTTCACATTAAGGAATCATTGTTTGGTGAAAGGTTTTTCTCACTTTTGCATGATTCAAGTTTTAAGGAGCTACTCTATGATGATTTTTTGCTTCGATTAGTGACTTAATGGTACTTTTTGATGGATCATAATATCCTTATTTTTATGACTAATTCAGTTGGGATTTTACTTAGCACCAAGATGATATTGAGATGAAGGTTCTTCTATTAGTAGAGGCAGGGTCTCTAATAGCAATCTACTTGTCCCTAACTACGTGCCTCCGTAGGTTGTCTTAAGTTTTATTGCTAGTGGATACACCTAAGCTCGAGGTTAAGGTCCTTGCATTGGCAAGTAAGGACACATATTTTCGGTGTGGGAGCAATACACCAGATTCCATGTTATAGCTCACATGGTATATGTTAATAAATAGTAAATATTCTTCAAAATGAACTAAGTTACTTTCAAGGATTGGTGAAGCTTTCATGATGATTTTAAGATTGATTTACCATGTTCATGATGTATGATGTCTATTTAAAGGCTTTTACGATGTTTAGCTTGGTCATGCATTCCAGGTTTCAATTATGTCTTCTTATGATCATCTTTCATGTGTTATTGCATTTCGCTCATACTTAGTACATTTCATGTACTAATACATACTTGTGCCTACATTATTTTAGTAATGTAGCGCTTGATGATTCCTCTCCCCTCACTCGTGGCTAGTTGGATATTATTGGACTTCATAGATTTGGTGAGTCCTCATGTTCCGAGGACAAAGGCATCTTTACTTTGTTTTTTCTTATGTTCTTGTTTCCAGATGTTGTACATGGTGTATGGGTTATGTAAGGCTTGATGATTCCTCTCCCTTCGCTTATGTCTAGTTGGCTATCATTAGACATCGTTTATTTTATGGGTCCTCATGTTCCGAGGGCAAAGGAATCTTTGCTTATGTTCTAGTTTCCAGATGTTGTACGTTTTGTACGGGTTATGTCCCAGCCACTTTATTTGATATATTAGATGGCTTGTCATGACTATGATATTGGCACTTCTAAATGTGAAACTCTTTGTTATGATGAGATGCTTTACTTTTGTCTATAATTATGTGTATATGTATGTCAAATGGCTTGTGTAGTGCCACTCAGGGTCTTATACGCCATTTTATGTCTAAGGTGTATTTTGGGTCGTGACAAATATGGTAATCAGAGCATAAGGTTTTAGAAAAGAGTCATAGGATATCTGACAAACCGCGTTGAGTAGAGTCTTATTCATATGTGTGAAGAGTTCCACTTTTATGAATAGGAGTCTACAAAGTGTTAAAGAAGCTTCACTTCTTTCATTACACTAAAGTCGTTCCATATATTATCTCTATAAAGGTCCTTCTCCTAAATTGTGTTTGATCATTTTTCAGGATATGACCTCTCGAAGAGTTTATGTGAGAAGGAATGCATGTAACGTATATGTGGAGCCCTAATTTCCTCATGTTTTGTTTGATCCCTTTTCTTAGAAAGTGAGTCATGGGGAATTCCAAACCACTTTCCAAGTGTGCGCTCAAGCCATTATAGCCCAAGCCAATAGAGAGGCTAATGCTCCCATCAACCCAAACGTGAGTACGACGCTAGTAAAGATAAGGGACTTAACTAGGATGAATCCCCCGGAGTTTCATGGTCCTAGGGTTTATAAGGATCCTCAAGAGTTCATAGATGAGGCTTACAAGATAGCGGGTATCATGGGATTCTCTAGGTTGAGATAGTAGAGTTGGCCGCTTATAAACTCAAGGGTGTTTCTCAAGTGTGGTTTGAACAATGTAAGAGTGAGAAGGCGGTCGAGTGGGTCCTTTTGATTGGGAGGAATTTAAGGGAGCTTTTCTTGATCGTTTCTTTCCTCTAGAAATGAGAGAAGCGGAAGTGCTTGATTTCATTAACCTCTGACAAGGAAACATGAGTGTGAAGCAGTATGCTTTGAAGTTCACTCAATTGGCTAAGTATGCTCCAACTATGGTTGCTGATTCTAGGGTAAGGATAAGTAAGTTTGTATCGGATCTGTCTGATATGGTTTTCAAGGAGTGTTGTATCACCATGTTGATCAAGAAGATGAATATTTCTCGTTTGAGGATACATGCCCAAAAAATTGAAGAGGATAATCTAAGGGAAAGGGAAAAAAAGACCAAGAGGGCAAGGATCGTTGATGGTGACTTTTCTCTTTCTAAGTTAGGTGGACAAGGGGATCCTTAATTTCAGAAAAAGTTTTCCAGTCAATGTTCCTCTAAAACTCTGACTTCTAAAATGAACAAAGATAAGATGTCTAACCGTATGCCTCAAGGAGAAAATTGTGGAAATGGAACTTCCAGCCCCAATAGCATTAGGTGTGGTACGAACATGATGTCAAGTGTTTAGTTTGTACAAATGATTGTTTTAAATATGGAAAGAGTGGTCACAAGATGAGAGATTTCCCATTGATTACTACTAAGGGAAGGGATGGTAGGCAAGGTCAACCTAGTGGTTGCGGTTTGGGTGCACTGAAGCAAAATATATTCTATGCTCTTCAGACTCAACAGGATTGTGAGAGTTCTATGGATGTGGTGACCAGTATGTTGAAAGTCTTTCATTTCGATGTTTATGATTTACTTGATCTGGGTGATACCTTATCATTTATTACTCCTTGTTTGACCATCAAATTTGATGTTGGTCCCGAAATCCTTTCTAATCCCTTTCATGTATGTACTCCCATGGGTGATGCTCTTGTGGCTAACAGAGTATATAGAAATTATCCTATTTTCATTTCCAATAGATTCCCTCATGTTGATCTTGTAGAGTTTGATATGTTAGATTTTGATAGTATTATTGATATGTATTAGCTTCATTCATGTTATGTTTCCATAGATTGTAGGACCCGATTAGTCAATTTAAAGATTTTGAACGAACCTATCATGTCAGCGGAAGGGGAAAATTATGTCCTTAAGGGTCAATTTATATCTTTCCCAAAAGCTAGGAAAAATATTTCTAAGGGTTGCATTTATCATCTTGTTTGGGTTAGGGATATAAATTCTGAAACACCTACCCTTGAGTTATTTCTGATTTTAAATGAGTTTTTGGAAGTGTTTCTCGATTATCTTCTTGGTGTTCCTCCCAAAATGGATATAAAATTTTGTATTGACCTTCTTCTATATACACACCCTATCGCTATTCATCATTATCATATGACCCCAACAAAATATAAGGAGTTAAAGGACCACTTGAAAGATTTGTAGGATAAGGGTTTTATTAAACCGAGTATCTCTCAATGAAGTTATTTTTTATTGTTTATTCGAAAGAAAGATGGTTCTCTCCGAATGTGTATTGACTATCGGCAATTGAACAAGGTTACCATTAATAATAATTATCCTATTCTAAGGATTGATGATTGTTTTTTATCAACTCAAAGGAGAAAGTTACTTCTCCAAGATTGACCTCTTGTTGGGTTATCACCAATTGAGGGTGAAGGAGAATATCATTCTAAAGACAGTTTTTTAAACTTGGTTAGTCATTATAAGTTTTTCGTGATATCATTTTGTTTGACTAATTCCCCGGCGCGGCATTTATGAATTTGATGAAATAGGGTATTTAAGCAAAATCTTGACATTTTTTTTATGATGTTTATTGATGACATCTTAATCTACTCACGGAGTGAGGATGAGCATGTTGAGCATTTAAGGATTGTGTTGCAAATTCTCAAGGATAGGGAATTTTATGCTAAGTTTAGCAAGTGTGAGTTTTTGTTGAGGTATGTCGCTTTCCTTGGCCATATTGTCTCCGGTGAAGGAATTCAAGTCGATCTTAAGAAAACAGAGGGGATTAAGTATTTTCCTAAACCATTGTCTGTTTTGGATATACGGAGTTTCTTATGTTTTGCCAGTTAGTATAGAAGATTCGTGGAAAGATTTTCCTCTATTGCTTCACCTTTGATGACATTGACTCAAAAGAAGGTAAAAGTTCTATGGTCGGAAGTTGTGAGAAAGGTTTCTAATAGTTGAATGATAAACTTACTTCGGCCCCTATTTTGACTTTACCAGAACGATCGATTGGTTTTGTATATTATTTTGATGCTTCACGGATTGGTCTTGGGTGTGTTTTGATAAAAGATGGGAAACTCATTGCTTATTCCTCAAGGCAATAAATTTCATGAAAGGAATTACCTGACTCATGATTTAGGGTTAGCGGCGGTGGTGTTTGCTCTAAATATTTGGAGACACTACATGTAAAGTGTTCATGTAGATGTGTTAACCGACCACAAGAGTTTTAAGTGTGTGTTCACTCAAAAATATTTGAATCTTCACCAAAGGAGGTGGCTTGAGTTGTTAAAGGATTACAACATGAGTTTCCAATATTATCTCAGAAAGGTGAATGTGGTGGCAGATGCTCTTAGTCGTTTATTGATGGGTAGTGTTGCTCATGTTGAGGATGATAAGAAAGAGTTAGTTCATGATGTCCATAGATTGGCCCATTGGGTGTTAGGTTGGTTGATTCTAATGAGGGTATTGTTCATAATGGTTCAGAATCATCTTTTGTATTGAATGTGAAGTCTAAGCAAGATCTTGATCTTGTATTAGTTTATTTGATGAAGTCAGTTTCCAAAAGAGACATTGAGGCTTTATCTCAAAGGGGAGATGGTGTCTTTCGATACTAGGGTTGGTTATGTGTTCCAAATATTAATGAGTTGAGAAATCAGATTCAGACAGAAGCTCATAGTTCTCGGTATTCTATTCACACGAGAGCCTCCAAGATATACCATGATTTACTAGAAGACTATTGGTGGAATGGGATGAAGAAGGATATTTGAGAATTTGCTGCTATATATCAAAATTCTCAACAACTGAACATTGAGCATCAGAAATCTGTTGGTTTGGCTCACAACATTGTTATCCCTACATAGAAGTGGGAAGATTTGAATATGGACTTCATTACGAGTTTACCCTGCACTTATTTTAAGTTTGACTTGATTTGGGTCATAATGGACCGAACAAAGTAATTGGCTCACTTCTTCTCCGTTAAGACTTCATTCCCATATGAAGATTATGCTAAGCTTTATATTCGGGAAAGGGTGAGATTGCATGGAGTGATATTTTCCATTATCTCTGATCGAGGTTATTAGTTTACATCTCAGTTTTGGAAGTCATTTCAGAAAGTTCTTGGTACTCAATTGAAACTTAGCACGGTTTTTCATCCTCACACTGATGGACAAGCTGAATGTACCATTCAGACTTTGGAAGACATGTTATGAGCCTGTATGATCGATTTCAAGGGAAATTGGAATGATCATTTACCTTTGATCAAGTTTGCCTATAATAATAGCTATCATTCTAGCATTGGGATGTCATGGTTTGAGGCTCTCTATGGTAGGAGGTGTAGGTCTCCTATTAGTTGGTGTTAAGTTTGTAAAGTTGCCTTGATAGGGGCTGAGGTTGTGAATGAGGCTATGGAAAATGTTAGACTTATTCTAGAGAGGTTGAAAACAACTCAAAGTTAATAAAAGTCTTATTCCGATGTTAGGAGAAGAGAACTAGAATTTGATGTTCATGATTGGGTCTACTTGAAAATTTCATCCATGAAGGGTGTAATGATATTTGGAAAGAACGTGAAACTCAGTCCTCGATATGTGGCCCCATATTAGATTTTGAGGCGTATATGCAAAGTTCCTTATGAACTTGGGTTGCCTAATGAGTTAGCATCGGTACATCTGGTATTCCGTGTTTGTTGGTCGAAGAAGTGTGTTGGAGATCCAATGCCCATTGTACCTTTAGAAGGTTTGAGAGTTAAAGAGAATCTTTCTTAAGAAGAGGTTCCAGTTTAGATTTTAGACCAGCAAGTCCGGAAGTTGAGAAGTAAGGAAGTTGCTTCCGTGAAGGTTCTTTGGAGGAATCAATAAGTTGAGGGTGCTACTTTGGAGGTCGAAGCCAATATGATGTCCCGGTATTCTCATATGTTTCCCTCCGCTCATGGTCTAGCTTGAGGTATTAGTTCCTCATGGTTCATCCTTTCAGATTCATGTGTTTTAGTTATTCTCGTGTTTACATATCCATGCATGTTCATGAAAACTTTATTCTGATGTCATGATTTAGCTTGGGGTGATTTTCCACATTTATGTGCATTTTGATGAAATTTGCATTCATATTGAGCTGTTAGTTTCCCTCCTACTCTATTCATGCTAGCTTGAACCCCATTAGAGGACGAATGTTTCCAAGAGAGAGATATTGTAACACCTAAGATTTTGAAAAGGAAATATTTCACCTTTTTAGCCACTGGTTGGGTTCTACAGATCAATTCTACGGGTTGTAGAAACTTCTATGAACTGTAAAGTGCATTGGTAGGAAGTGGGTAAAGTATTGGGAAAAATCAAGCCCAGTAACCCATTCTACGATTGACTAAGACGGTTCATCGAATGGACTACGGATCCTAGGAAGGTTCCGTAGAAATGTCCCAGACGTAGTGAAATTTTGAGTTGAAAGTTAAGATCTACGAACCGTAGGAAGTTTGACGGTCAGGAATGAGTCGTAGAAATTGGCAAAGACTATAGGGCCCAGTCACTCGACCTACAGTGGACAAGTACGGTCTGTGAGAATTTCTATATTCTGTAGGTCACAACCGTAGGACTGCCCAACAGTTATTTAGAAGGGTGTTTTGATCTTTTCCTATTCACCAATTTCCTATACCATGCCATTTTTGCCTATTTAAAGGGTCCTATAACTAATTTTACTCCTAAAATCGACCCATTCCCAAATCATTCCCAAAAACCCCCAAATTCCTCTCAAGCTTTTTCTCTCTTAAGATGCAAGGAAGAAGTATAGTGCAATACAATAGACCCACCAATTTAAATCAACACCCAACCCGATAATCACACCCCTAGAAATTGGGGTTTTAGCCACCCAACACAAAATGTAGAGAGATGATACCTATCATGATAGCAACCATTGATACATTCAAATTAAGCAATTAAAATCAACACCCACATTGGATTCAACTTCCAATTGTTGGTTACAAGAGCTAAATTGTAAACCCCACATCTAAGAGCAATACACTATAGTTTCTCTCTCTAAGAATTCCAAAAGTAAAAATTGATAAAGGATAAGACAGATATATTTTCCCTTTTTTCCCAAATATTTATACTTTCAAATATGATTATTTTGCATTCCATTCGGTGACATAAGTCGGGCTCGTCAAACTCACTAGGAAGATCGCCGTCTGTAGCATTCAGCTCGCCTTTTACTGGCATCAGGCTTCAGGTGTTTGAACTCAAATGGGTGGATAGAATACACCCTTCATGATCGGTTAATTGTCAAATATCACCGTGCTCTCCTAAGATAGCCTTCAGTTTTACTATTCAGCCTGTCACTTTCGCTGATGCATTTAGTTTTGGCTTTATTAATTTGGTGCATCGCGATGCATTTCTTATTCTCCAATTTACTTTGAAACTTGGACATTAAACAATTTCCGTTTAGGCTAGATTCAACTATTTGGGTGACTCACCCTTTTGATTAGGCGAATATCATGTTGGTGCTTTTTACTCTTTTCAATGTTTTTTGCCTTTCTTTCAAATATTCGTCCTTGCCATGCCCTTTAGCCTTCATAGAGGTAAATCATCAAAAAATCATCACTATATGATATAATTAGGCATTGAGGATGTTAAATGTTGAACTAAAAAGGCCTCAAATTAATGTAAATCTACCACTCATCATCATTTTTAATAGTCATAACCCTTCGAAAAAATCACAACTTTTTGGAATGGTCCCAAACCTTTTAAAAAATCACAATCCTTCAAAATGAACCTCTTTTTAATATAATATAATATAAATATAAAATATAAAATATTGAAGATATATGAAATGTGATTTTTCTAGTTAGGGGTATTATAGTAATTTAATATTCAAGTTGGTAAGTTCATAAAAATATTATGAGAAATCATAGTATAGATTTAATCAATTGTTTATACTATTTATTCTATTACGAATGTTAAAAAAATCTTATGATTATTAGTAAAGACACTAGAAACATATATTGAATTATAAAATAAAAATAAATCAAGAATCGTAAAATTAGAAAAAAGTGGCCAACATTTACATTTATCTCTTTTTCTAGTTTATTTGGGCCTTTTTTGTTTATCTTTTTTTCATCTATAAAATTTAATAGGTAGACACTTATAAATCATTATTTAAGAGGCGGACATTTACTATCAATTTAAAAAGAGTCATAATTTAGCTATCATTATGCATGATGTAACATTACAATAAATAATATAGCAAAATTAGTTGTTACCGAAGGTATATTTGGTCACTACTTTCAATTTTTACACATTACAATAGCATTCAGTACTATATATATTATGATTCATCATTGTGTATTCAATGGTTTTTTGAAATAAATGGACGTAAATGTAGAGGTCCTTAATTCTGGAAGCTCCGTTTGGCTTCTCTGGATCTCCTTACAAAAAAAAATTAAGGTGTCGTGATGTTGATCCGAGAAAGAGAGAAGGGATGTCATCTTATAAGAAGCCTCATATGGGAATTGATATTATTTCATTAAATAAGTGAGTTTACATGTAAGTTTGATTTTTTGCACTTTTTTCATGAAATTATTCTTTCGTGTGTGGCTGATTTACATTAGGCTTAGGTTGTCACGCGACATGATTTTGTTGAAAATATTATTAAATATGTATATATAATCGAAAGGAAAAAAAATAAAAGGAAAAATTTACTAAAGTGACACTGCTTTTCATCAAAAGCCTTGCAACTTATTTGGTTGTGTCATGACCCGAGCCTACATCCTGGACATGGCCGACACTCAAGAATCATTGTTCGTCCCTAAGCGAACACTTATCTTGGCTGACTACAAGCGAAAGAGTAACTTGAGCATACACAAGCATCAAACTGAGCAACTGTAGTATCAATACACAACCACAATGTATTGGTAGGATCATCATCTATTTCCAGTTTATTAAATATGACCAGGCAACCATAACTCAGTAATGAACATAATAACCAATTACAAACATAAGTAGAACATAGCCTGGACATACAATCCTTACCCATAATTGATATTCATAACATCGTGAATCATCAAAACATAACAATTTAGTTCGGTTTGTTAGGGTGACACTCCGCCTATTTATAATCTTAGGAGGCGAGAAACTCCCATTCCCTTCTCCTTCCTTACTTTTTTCGAGGTTCTCTCTTCGAACCCCCAGATACAAACTGTCAGTGTACCAACATGGTATCCATTCCCAACTGAGGGTATCAACATAGTATTTGTATGTAAGTTCATGACCAAGTATCATAAAAATCTCTTTTCAAAGGTACATATACATATAGTTGAGTCTTTTCAATAGTCCTGAATAATCATATACATAAATAGCATCCTTAAAATGAACCATATAGACTTAAAACATGTCATGAAATTTGCATAATTGGGGAATTTCTTATAAACGGCATACACCATATGAGCTCATGATGTCAAACAGCTAACCCAGTTGGGAGGGCTTCCTTATGCCTTGTCAGAGTATAAGACCATATCATATCTATGTGGATCCACTAATCTGAGCCTCTCAGGGCCAGAAGGTCAACCGACAAAGCGGTGAAACATAATCCTACGTTTGCGCGTAGTTATGGGACTTGGATTTTCTAAACTTGCATGCTCTCGATACTAAATAGTCCTCCCAAAACAACATATATTCATATAATGCTCATAGGTATGAAAACCACTTATCATCTTGAATCATATATGAGGCTAAGCTCAAAAGTCATCTCTTAAAATAACATGCATTTAGGTTATAATTCATATAATGCTTATTTTCATGCTTAAAATTCATAAGGGTTTGAATGTCCATAAAAAGCATGCGAAATCAGTACCATAAGGTTTCAAAATCAAAGTGAAACAATGAAAAGAATAGATTATTGAAGAAAGATCATAATTTCAAAAAAGCCCTAGATGTACTTCTAATAATCTTGTGAAATTATTGAGAATCAAATACTTTAAGTATAAGAATGAAAGGAATACTCTAATTGAAGCCTTACATACCTTAGTAGGGAAGTTTGATGGAGAATCTTGAAAGATGAACCCGGGTCTTGATGTTTCTTGAAGTTCTTGAGCGTTGAATTTTCGGAGTGAAAGAGAGGATTTAATCATGAAAAACTGATTTTATACGCATTTAGGGCTTTAAATGACTCCCTGATGGCTTTTAGGACAAAAATACCCTTTAAAAAGATAATAATATGAGTTGGAAGTCGGGATATTATTCCAATGGACAGTGAGGTCCGTATTCACTCCGTAACAAGGAGCCATCGCGGAGTTGTTGCTAGGCTAGAGCTCTAGTAAATCAATCATAATTTTTTACTCAAAACTCTGATTAAGGTAAACTTGACGGCGTTTGAAAGAGGAGTCATAGATCTTTACATTGATAGGTTATGGGTCACCTAACTCTTCATATTCTAAGAGATATGGTCATGTGAGATTGACCCTTATATGGACTTATGCGAAAGCTTTGCCGATAGAAATGCTTTGAATTTGGCTTGTTGTTAGAGGTACCTAATGACCCTAAATCACTTCCGATACTCTTTCTACATTATGTAAGGAACCTTAAAATACATGAACAGGTAAGACATCACTCGGTTCAAGTTTATATACTTACAACGAACGATTTAGATTCTAATAGTAGAGTCGCGAGGTGTTACAATATCTCTCCCTTGGGATCATTCGTCCTCAAATGAAGATCAAAGCTAGAATAGACTTGTAAATAGAGTGAAAAAAATATTTGGACTATTTGAGATCTATATAATAGTATAAACTGAATTTACCAACAATAGGGATCTAGCAATCAATAATAAGGAATTTAGAAGCACGAGCTAAGAGCATAAGAACTAGCATAGGCCGGAACAACATAAACAAGGTGGTGGACACTTAGCCTCCATCGGACTCTGTAAGACTTGAAAAGGAACTCTTATAACATTCGAGGGAAGGAATCATATGCATAATTCATGTGAGACACAAACATAGATTCGTAAAGTATGGACGATAATGATTTGAACAATAGACACACACTATCTGAAGCTACTTGATATGAGATGTGGGTACCGTGGGTACCATGGGTACGAGGTAAGAATAATTCTACTATGACTTAAGCAATACAACTGCTGATTTTTAAAATATAAACATTTCTTAACTATGCTTATTCTCTTGAATACTATCTTTCATTGGGTGCAACTTATAACCCTCACAAGGATACATGTGTCTACTTCTACTCAAGTCTGAGTCTAACCACATGCTCTCACAATGTTCAAGCCTAACCTGAACTCCTAAGGTGTTACACGTAAGATGAACATGCTAACTCTATATTTCTATAGAAAATTCAATCCCAGTAATGCAACTTTTTCTTACCACCTTATCCAACTAACCTCGAGTTCAAATCAAGAAGCTACTAGTGCATACTTCATTTATACATATGTTATCAGCACAATATTCAAGCCTATCACTATAACTACTTCATGGACTTCAAGGTAACCATCTTATCTAATAGTCTCTAGCTTTTCTAACGTCTTTGGAAGCTAAAATTTCCAAGGATTACTAACAAGAGATATACCAAGACTTTTCATCTAACTATTTCATACAATAGATCTCTGATCTCCCTCCACTTTTTAAAACCTTAGATAAAATAAGCATATCCCGATCTTCCTAATAAGAGACAACTTCCTTCTTATCTAAAATCATCACTCAACTGTTATTAATACCACTATCGCAAAAATAGGAAAGGTCACTAAAGGACTAAAGTATGAGGAACTAGAATAAGAGAGATACTGTTAAATGATAACTTATACTTATCATGATTTTGACACTCATAAATGGGGAACCTAAAGAGATAAGTGTAATAGGCATGAGTATGTCATGTACTTGAAGCATAAAGCATACATAGAGAGGCATTCTAAGCGTAGAACATGTTACAACTATCTAACATTACCATGGTGAACGTATGTAAGGTCTAGAACAATAATATCATAGGCACGAACAGTTTAATAAATGTGTACTAAAAATATACTTAACGAATTTTGATTTCACTATTCACCAAGAATGTATCACGAGCACATAGGACTGAGCATATTGAGAAATTGTGGGTGGATGTATTGTGAGCTGTATATCATATAGCTAGAAGTCATAGGTTCATGGAAAGCGCTGGCAACAAATGAAAGGAAAGGGTCCATGTAGCTGTTGTGTCCACCCCCTTCTTAGTCAATGAGGCACAACAGGTTCGGCAACTACTACAAATGAGAGAATCCACTTCAGATAACCACGTCTCTTCTAGGCAGCGTGTGGAATGGCCGAGAGCGGACCTTTTTGGATATATAATCCAATTCAAGAGTAGAGTTACAGGAAAAGCCGTCTAATGGAAAACTACTTTCACATTAGGTTCAGAGAGCACTTTTTTCGTTGAGAATTTCTCGTTCCCTTTCGTGTGAATTCCCCATCGGCGAATATCAAACTTAGGCCCAAGCGGTAGTAGTTTCCTAGTTTGAGTTGGTACACGTAGGCCCAACACCAAAGGTTGGTTGGCGCATTCGGTAAAGTATTCTTCTATCTAGCGCATAGCAAGCAAGAAAGCTCAAAGCAAAGCCAGCAGTAAGGTCCGGAGTAGGAAAATTAGGGTAGGCGATGGCCGCTGCATGGTGGAATTTAGCAAGTTGCCGGAAACCAGCACCACCTAGCCAAGCAAAAAATGTGCTCACCGGTTAAATCCGGAGAAGGAGAATTGAACTCTATTAGATCGAATCTCCTGTTGTTCCTCAGTAGCTCAGTGGTAGAGCGGTTGGCTGTTAACCGATTGTTAATAGGTTTGAATCCTACTTGGGGAGATTTAATATGAGAGTCGCTTTGTTCTAAAGCTATTTCTTTCTATTCTAGAATCTGAGCATGAGTAGAAATATGTTTGAGGTGCATGAGCATGGGTCACGGGCACGATGTTAAAGATGAAAAGAGATGAGTAGAGTATCATAATGGTTGAAAGTTGAAGAATACGCTAGAGTAGAAATACTTTTCTATCTCATCATAACTCATTTTGAAATGCATCACAATCTGATTCATAAGACTTGGTGTGGTACTTCTCCCTATCATCTCTCCCTTAGATCAAGGCCGACACTCTAAGTTTTTTTGCCTATTCTATATCCGCTAAACATCTTTAATAATATATGCATGGATGCTTAACTTATCAAGACAATCTATATTTGGAAGATAGTAGTTCATTATAGGATATTCCTTTCAAAGATACGACTCTCAACCTGTTTAAGCTTCTATACCTATCATCATAAACTTAAACTTTTACTAGCGAACATAACAAATTTTCCAACCACCTCATAATCTAATCTTTCTTGTTATTCTACTGACATCACACCTCTAAGTTCATATCCCTCTTAATCAATATAAATTAAAGCTTAACTAAGAGCGAAAACACCGTCTATTTCTAAGTCCTTGATTCCACTCTAACATATAAGACATATTATATTTAGCCTTTTCCACACTACTTAAACATATCAACTACAATACATAAATCTAAATAATCTTAGAATATCATGCAACCACATATTACCTCGGGTTCAGTTATATCTTTTTGGCTCTTAAGAATCTCTTTTATCAAATTACTTCGTAATCATTGACAGTCTCTCCTACGGTCCACATCTACAGTATTCTTGCACCATCACACTTATTGAAAATTCCTAACATTAAATTCTTACATATGTTATTTCAAACCTACTAGATCAATTTCCTAAAGTAAGCATCACTAACCCAAAACTATCATTTATTTCCACCTTGGTCCTCTTTTTACATTTTGAATTTAGCGTCTAATGTCTAGCACCAAACCTAAATAACAACCCAACTTTACATACTATTTCGACTTAGGAGATACTAGATAAATAAATAAATTGAGAAACACTAGTCCATCAAAATCTATTACTAATAGTAGTCAATCTTAATCTTAGAACCTATCTGATTATAATACATTAACATATCTTCCTTCCACACATCAGCACTACCTACCCATTCATACGTCTAAACTATATTCATAGCTCTATAAGCATCAAGTAGTTCCTTTTGAGAATCACTAAGAAAAACCTAGATAAATCAATTCTTAACTATTTTATACTTTCATTAATCACCTGCATCATAAACTCTCTTCCTAGTTCAATCATAATCTAAGGCATCTCAACTAATGACTTTTTCTCTATCTTCTACCATGGGAGCTACATAACTTACTACTCCTTAGTTAACACCTGAAGACATGTCACCTTAATTTTTTTTTAATATAATGAGTACATAATTTCTATATAGATAATAAACTTCGATAATTTATTATCCCCACCATTCTGACTAATAAAATTCTAGATTCAACACTTTTAATTTTGGGTCATTCAACTAATAACTCATCACATCCTAAATTGCACAATCTTCTGGGTGACAATACTATCCAAGAATCTAAACACATATTTTCTCCTTTCAAAAATATTCTATGTAACAAATGATTTATAGAAGAATTTGAATGCATATCATATTTTGGCTCAACAATACGAGTCACATAAATGAGGACACAACATTTAGAATTGATGAGCTAAAGAAATTTAATGGGATCCTCTGAAGCCCTTTTGGCGGTCTCTGAAATGTTGATAATTCTATCTGATAATAGCTTATAGGTACGAATTAAGCTTTACGACTGCTATCATCTCAAAGATGAGGAATGGCTAGGGGAATTAGAACAAAGCATGAATTTTAATATAGTTCTTTGGGAATAGCTCTATTGCAAGATCCTGAGTATGAAAGAAGAGAAAGTATTTCCTAAACATCTCGTAGCCTCCTCCTTATAAGTATGGTGCCCTTCACACTCATAAAAGGACTCTACTAGATGCGGCTTTTCAGACATCCTAGGACACTTGAACCTAGTGCTCTCATATCAAGTTTGTCACGACCTGGATCTACATCGCAGTCGAGACACGGTACTCGGAACCATGAGTGGCTCAAAGCTAACCCTTGGCATAAAATATCAAAGCATATTATATGAAACTAATGCAGAAGCTGAAACTGTAACACCCTAAAGATTTCTAAGTTAAGACCCGAACTATTCTTCATTTACTTGTAGGGTCATATCGGGTAATTTTTAAATTTCCCATATGTGTAAAGGTAAATTATTTAGTGTGGGAATGATTTTAGATATTAATAAAGGTCACTAGAAACTCCTAGCACAAATTAGAGTTGAAATTTTCCTTATAAATTAAGTTTTGATGTAAGATTCTCTTTGGGTCAACGTCAAACAACCATATCTATTAGAATATAAATATTTATGTGGCCCATAACCTACCAAATTAAAGGTATTTGAATCTTCTTTCCAACGCCACCAATTTTGCGACAATCCGAGGTTTGAGTAAAATGTTATGACAATTTTAGTAAACTGATAGAGTGCTGTGACGAATTAGCCGACGGAAAAATATTAAAAAGGGTCATTTTTATCTTTTTACCTCTAATAAAACACTAAAAGAATTTCTTGTCTAATTAAAGACCCAAAACAATCAGATTTTTATCTCTTAATCCATGATTCTCTTCTCTCTCAAATTCTAAGATGAAACCCTAAGGAAAAATCAAAGTAGAAGACTTCATTCAAGATTATTTCTATCTTTTTCAAGATTCTTCTTCAAGGTAAGTCCTTCTCCAAGAATTTTATCCTTTCCAACTCAAATTCCTCCATACAATTATGAATCACTAATGAAAATCATAATTCTTGGTCGTAGAGATTTCAAGAAAGTAATTCAAGAATCTTAAGAAAGGTTTTCTTAATTTTTCTCCTTCAAGCTAGGGTTTCAAGGCTTCTAACCAAGTTCTTTTTCAAGATTCTTCAAGATTATTCAAGAACCTTGTTCTTCCAGTTATGTAAGGCTATCATAGTGTTGGACTAGTTCGTCCTCACGCCCTACATCTACTTTTAATTCAGTAAAAGAGAAATCTAGGATTCTACCCTAGATTTGAGTATTCTTGAGATGAATTGATTTTGAGTTCTCGAGTTCCTGATTCTTTTGAAATTCTATTCCTAATTATTGAATCTGTATATATTATGCATTAAGATTCTTGAGTTGAGTTGTTCATGTCTATATTTCAGCATGAACCTTATGAATTGAGTATTTTTTAGATGAGTAGTATTGTTGAGTTTTGAGTTCTTGAGTTCTGAGTACTGAGTTTCCATATTGTTATTAAGCTCCCTGAGTTGAGTCGTTCAAGTCCATAATGCCACATGAACCCTATGAGTTGAGTTATAAATCTTAAGAAGCTTTATGAAGCCAACAATTGAGTTTTAAACTAAGTTTTTTGAGGAAGTAAAGATGAGTTTTGAGAAAAGAGTTTTCTAAAATATGATTAGTATGACAATCGATTACGCCATCAATATTTAAGCAGTATGGTATCTATATATTCCATCAATGTTTATGCAGTATGACTTTCCGAGTCATCAATGATCATATCACAATATGATTTTTGATATATTTTTGAGAAAGAGTTTTCAAATATGAATTAAGTAAGAGTATATGGGCACTAAGTATTCTCAAAGGTATCAGTTTTTACATTGATAAAAGAGAAAATTTGATTTCTAAATGAGTTATGAGTTCAAAGATATTTCAAGAGTAGTTACCTCTTTTAAGAGGATCGTTTGAGCAATTATCTCAAACCAGAGGAAGAGTATGTTTTATACATGTGAGCATGAGTATATATATTATTGGGATTAGTATTGAGCCTCTATATTGGGATGAGTTTAGATAACTCACATTCCTCATAAACCATGTATGCCAACATGGGTACATGATCATACTCTTTAGATGAATCCTAAGTGACTTTGGGCAGAGCTTAGTGGATCCACTTAGTTGAGGTGTTGTATACCCCGGCAAGGTATAGGACAATTCTGGCAGCGTGGGAGAGATGTTGTATCATCACGTAGCTCATAGTAATGGTTGTCGGATAAAGAATCTCCCAAATAGAGTTAAAAGTGTATTTTTATTATATCTCCTAATATGTTGAGTTTAGGGATGAGTAAGTATTTTGTAAAATTTTAATGATTTTACTCATTTATTTCTTTACATTCAGTTGAGTATATATCTATATCTATTACAGTCCATTCATTCAGTTATTTATTATTCAGCTATATAACATACTCGTACATTCAATGTACTGATGTCGTTCGACCTGCATCTTTTAATGATGCACATATCGGTTCTTAGGATCCTCAACAAGAGTTTGTTAAGATCACATCATTCGCTCATTAGTTTTTTGAGTGAGACATCCTTGCTTCCGGAGGACTCCAGTTTTAAGAGTTGCTAGTAGTAGTTCTTTTGAGGAGTCGTGGGTCTTGTCTCGATAATCATCTTTATACAGTAGAGGCTTCATAGATAAACAGTTTTGGAGAGTCTTTCAGTTTCAGATATTTTATTTAAAACTTATGTTTCATACTCGGTATATTCAGTGAAGCTTTGATATTCAGTAAACTTTTTTTAAATGTTTCTTTCAATTTGATGCTTATGTATACTTGAGTTAGTGTTTTTGCTTATAGTCAGCAAGGATGAGGGTTCGCTTGGGGGCCAGTAATGGTTCTCGAGTGTCGGCCACATCCAAGGTGTAGGCTCGGGTCATGACAAACTTGGTATTAGAGCACAGAGTTCAAGTGTCCTAGGGTTTCTCTGAAGTCGTGTCTGAAGGATATTGTTTATGGTTTTGAGGGACCCACTTCTATAAATGAGGGATTATAGACATTTAATAAAAGTTTCCATTCTTTCATACTCTAAATCATGCAATAGAGCTATTTCATAAGGAACTTATTCAAACTCGTGCATTTCTCATATTCATTCGACTACCCCTCATACTTAAAGTAGTTGAAAATTAAAGCCAGATCCTTATCGATGAGTTACTCTTAGCAAAAATATTGAGAAAGTCATGAGACTGTAGAGGGGCTTGAGAGAAGCCCGTGAGTGAGTTAAGTGTTCAATTTCGAAAGAATGCACTCTTATTCATATGAATCGTGCGTTCGAGCTACAAGAGAGATGTATTCCCAGACTCTTTTCCCTAAACCTTTTTTTCCAGTTGAGACCCTTATGGGGAAGTGTGTTATAGATCTTAGGTAGTATTTTCACTCTAAATGATAGTATGAGTTACAAGATTATGAGCAGTAGTAGTAAAAGTTCTCTTAAGTTAGAAGAATGCATGTAGAGGTTCGGTAATCTAAGAGAGGGAGATAATGATGAGATAAGCTATGTTATTATAGTCATGCACCCAGTAAGTTATTAATGAGAAGTTTTCCCTTAAGGGTAGACTAAGAATTGATGAGTTTGTCTAGCTTTCATGATATGAGGTAGAATAAGAGTTACTAGTTAGGATGAGTTGGAGTGTACTTTAATTAGAGAGTAGTTTATGTCAATGTGCTATTGTGTTAGTGAAGACCAAGTATAGGTGCTGAATAGAAGAGCAAAGTATTCATGAGGTGATAGATCTAAGCTAGGCTTATGATTTTTGAGGGAGAGCCCATAATATTCAATTTGTAATAGAACTAATTAGGAAATGATGTATAGTGAATGAGTAAATAGTACTTAAGTTTTGAAATGGAATGTGGCAATAATATGTTAGGATGTAGACTGAGAGATAAATATTGACTAATTTTCATGAGGTTTTAGGGGGCGAGTATTTCTAAAATTTTATCTAATAGTTGTAAGTTGGAATGATAAGCGAGCAATCATATTAATATCCGGATTTAGTAATAAACATTAAGCTTGAATTTGAGATGAGCGTTGTGATTAAGAGAATGGCAACATGAGGGTGATGATTTTAGTCTTAAGATCTGATCTGGTAGACTTGAAATAGAGTAGGTGAGGAATTGAGATGTTAGCTGCAATGAATATGTATGGTACAAGTGAGAGATTCTAACTTTTAGATAAGGGCAGTGAAGTGTGGCTAAGTCATAAGAGTAATAAGAGCATTAAGAGGTGTACCCGGTATTGTATTTAATCAGAACAGGTTCCAATTAAGTTAATGATTTTCCATGTGTGCCAAGATAGTATATTTGAGCTGTCAATGTGGAATAGGCTGAGGTAAGCATTATTTTTTTCTCCTTAAGAGTTAAATGAAACGGCCTTATAAGCCAATGAGAAGAGGTTAATAGAAACATCTTAGAAAGAGGTCCTTATGGAGAGTTCCGTAGCCATGAGATAAGCCTTTCCGAGTATTAAAGGGAATGTAGACCAGCGTAGAGATGATGGAATAGGTTCATAGCTTTCAAGTGTCAGCTTTAGACCTAAGGGGGAGATGATAAGATGAGAAATCAAGTCAAGTGTCGAGAATGAGATGGTTATGTCTTCTGAAAGAGTTGTAGAGGTACATCAATCCATTCATATACTCTAGTGTATTTCTCAAAGTTCAGTCATTTCAACATCAGGATAATGTTTCTTACATCAGAATTGTGTTCATGACTTATGCTCATACACTTCAGAGAGATTCATATCTATGCTCAGTTTTCAGAATGAGGGGTAAAAACTTTAGCCCAATGATCTCAATCTTACTCCATAAAGCTATATATATCAGTCTCATGCCATGAACCTATTCATATAAGCAATCATGTCTCACAAATACATGAATTACTCTCAATGGCTAGCAACATAATGTTATGTCATGCATATTCTTATATTAGAATTTTTGAATGAATTGTGCTTATGATCTTTCAACCTAAAGTCCTTTCAGTAATCCTTTTTAGTTTTGGAGAGTGGTGTTGTTGATAGCAGTTGTGTGATGATGGAGGAGAGGATTGATATTTATTATTGTGATAGTGATGGTGTGTTTATTCCATCTAAGATTATGAATGTGGAGGAAGAAGGAGATAAGGTTTTAAAATTAGTACTAAGCCAGCTTCCTGGTGGTAATGCATGAAAGTTCAGTTGGTAGAGATGATGAGAGGATGAGAATTTCTTAGAAAGTGGGTTAGTAGGAGTCTATGGAGTGGTTAAGGTTCTAAGCTTGAATGTGGTGTTGTTAACATGTGGACAATGTGTAATACATTAGGTTTTTCGTGATATGAGCTCAAGGTTAGCAAAATGTAGCGGTAAGGAGTAGTGTTCTTGGGATGAGATTTTCCTACAGAGGTATAGAACCTGAATCTTGTGATTTAGATCAGAATAATCACCTTATGTTAAGTACTTTATGTTTTCGAGTTAGGCTTGAATATAGTAAGAGCATATAGTTAGACTCAAACCTTGATAATAGTAGTGTCACGACCCAGGGGTACCCCCTAGATGCAACATGGTGTATAGAAGCCCGAAGGACTCCATACAAGCCACTTAGCTCTCATAACATAAGAAATAGAACATTTAGAGTAAAACAATAGTCCAAGTCCAAAACATTTTTATAAAAGAAAAGTGAACGTCTAAAACACTTGTCTCAACATAGCCATCTAATACAATAGAATGAAATTGGTCCTAACCCATACATCATGTTCAAAAGTGAAATACAAGAAAAGGAACTAAAACAATGAAAGTCCGTCCTCGAAGCATGAGGACTCACCAAAGCTCAGAAATCTCAAACTCAACCACTAGCCATGAAACCGATGACCCTGACTGTCGGACCCTACATTTAGGGAATTGTAGCCAAGAGTATGCGTTAGTACAAAACAATGTACCAAATATGATACCTATGCATAAAACATTTAAAGCATGCTAAAAAGGACATTTCATTTCATGACATGCAATTGACCAAGCTAAAACATCATATAAGAGAGTTAGAAAACATAAGTCATAAAACCAAGGTCAATGCAAGCTAACATCATCCATAAAACCTTTGAACTCATATGCGATACTTCTTGAAGTAACCTTAGTACATTATTAATGTGGGAAATTATCCTTAACCGACATAGAGATCACGGGAGCTATAACATGATCCCCCGGTGTCTCCCACACCGAAAAGGGTTGTCCTACTTACAAAGGTAGAACCATGAACTTCTAGCTTAAGTGGATCCACTAGCTAATGTCTCTTGAGAGAATCATCCTATAGGGGCACATAGGTAAGGGATAAGGAGATTTCTACTAGAAACCCGGCCTCTACTCACGGGAGAGCCTCCATCTCAATATCCTCTAGGTGCTAAGCATAAATCCCACGGAATAGTTATTTCTTACTTGAACTTATTATTCATGGAAAGGTACCCTAGGATACCCAATCCAAGCTAGTTTCATTAGGATAGCTCGTACTCTTTGACACAATTAGGTGAGAAAGCCTTTCAACCTAAGAATCCTTTCTATTTGAGAAAACCTTTCACATCAGGCTAGTTATGTGTTTATAAGAATATCATTTCAACAACACAACAACATCATCATCATTGGTACTTTACTCTCAAAGCACCCTTAAAAGATTTGCATAGATTTCATAAGAAAATGCATAAGTCCATAATTTACCTCTTGAGGTTCAAAACTCAATTTCAATCATCAACACTTGGAAAACATGGGTTATATATGAATTTCATCATAAATTCATGTAGGACTAGTAATACATGCTTAATTTCATAAAACTCTTCCTTTACAATCAAAATCCTACATCACATGATCCATAACTTGAAAAGGTGGGGTTACATGGGTTCATGGAGAAATCATTATAAAATCATAGTATTTCATTAATTCGTGCATAAGATATCATAATTCAATCATTCAAATAAACATTGAAGAGAACCCATGACAATTGAAGAAAATCCTAACTCAATTGGGAAATTCTAACTTTGAAATAAAGGAATTTCAAACTCCATGGATGGAAGGAATCCATGGATGAAAACTATCATACCTTGAATCAAAATGGTAGCCTTCAATGGAGGAATTGAGAGTAGTCTTGAAACCCTAGGTTGAATTCTTCTTCTTCTTCAAGTTTCTAGAGAGAAATATTTTAGAGATGAGAATTGATCTTCTTTTGTGAATTTGGAAGAATTAAGTGAATGGGCTAATTTGGGGGTTGAAAATACTTATATAGGGGTCTTAGTGAAGGGTAAAACGACGTAGTATAGGAGTTAATTAATTAGGAAAAGACCCAACTGCCCCTGAAAATAACTGTCAGCTGCCCACAAATGGACCCCAGTCGACGGACCGTGGTCTGACCTACAGCCCGTCCTGGTGGACCGTCGTTGGTCATCAGAAAGTTGGAATCTGGGCTATCGAACCACGGGCCCTAACCACGTATCGTGGTCTGACCAACAATTTGTTGGTCAGGCTGTGGTTCTGGCCTTTCTGGTCTATTTTGGGGAGCCCATCCACGGACCACACCTAAGGTCCGTGGTCCCTTTCATGGGCCGTGTGTGGCCAGCGTGGGTTGCACCTATAACTTCTGGAAATTTGTTTTATTTCCCTTTTTCAGATACGGGGTGTTACAATATCTCCCTCTTGGGACCTTCGTCCTCGAATGAGATTCAAGATGGCTCTAAAAGATTAGGAGAGGAACTAACAACTGAACCTAAAATGCAACTTTATCTAAATGCATATAACCAAGGAGGAACTATCAACTCCAAGCTAGGACGTTCTCAAAACATCATAAGAGGGGTGAAACTAACTCTAACAGCCCATCATGCATGCAATGAACATATACAAGGAGGAAACATCAACTCCAAGCTAAACATACTCAATGCATCATAAGGAAGTAAGAACTACATCTAGCAACCCAATATACATGAATTTTAAAATTTTCTCATGTTCAAGGAGTTACTACCTTCTCCAAGCTAAAAGCATGTTCAACACAATCTCATGGAGCCCATATGAACTTCGTTCTCAAAAAGCATAGTCAAAACATGTTCATCAATTCATCTCATGAAGTTTATAGGCAACTCATACTCAATGCACAACAAAATGAGGAAAATCAATCATGCAAACTCATTTTCTTTCAAAACATAAGTTTTCATGAATATGCATAACATAAGGAAATCATGAAAATACATAAAACACATGACTCCAAATCAAAGGACAAACCAAGAGGAACTCATTACCTTAAGCTAGAGTAGGAGTAGAAGGAAAGAGATGAGGATATCAGAACAAAATATCAGCCTCGGCCTACTAAGTAGCACACTCAACTAAATGATTCATCCACAATACTTTCACGGAAGTAACTTCCTTGTTTCTCAACTTCTTGACTTGCCGGACCAAAATCTTAACCGGAACATCCTCATAAGAAAGACTTTCATCAACTCCCAACCCTTCTAAGGAAACTACGGATGTCGGCTCACCAACACATTTCTTCAACATAGAGACATGGAAAACCGAATGCACTGATGCCAACTCATTTGAAAAATCTAGCTCATATGCAACCTTACCAACACGCCTCAAAATCTGATATGGGCCTACATAGTGGGGACTAAGCTTCCCTTTCTTACCAAACCTCTTTACACCCTTCATGGGTGAGATTTTTAAGTAAACCAAATCATGAATGTCAATATCAAGATCCCTTCTTCTCACATCGGAATATGACTTTTGCCGAGTTTTAGCCGTTTTCAACCTTTCTCTAATAAGTCAAACTTTTTCTATGGCCTCATGTACCAATTCGGGACCTATTAGGGCCACTTCACCCACCTCGAACCAACCTATAGGAGATCTACACCTCCTACCATAAAGAGCCTCAAATGGAACCATACCAATACTCGAGTGATAGCTATTGTTATATGCAAACTCAATCTATGGCAAATGGTCACCCCAACCACTTTTAAAATTAATCACGCAAGCTCTCAACATGTCTTCCAAAGTTTGGAATCTGCTTGGCCATCGGTTTGGGGATGAAAGGTCGTGCTAAGCTTAACCCGTGTACCAAGGCCCTTTTGGAAAGACTTCCAAAACTGAGAAGTGAATTGGGTACCACGATCAGAAATAATGGACAAAGTCACTCCATGTAACTTTACCATTTTTGTCAAGTACATCTTGGCATAGTCCGCCGTCATATAAGAAACCTTGACGGGAAGGAAATGAGTCGATTTCATCATCCGATCTACTATCACCCAAATCAAGTCATGTTGTCGCCGGGTGCGAGGCAAACCAACAATAAAGTCCATATTCAACTCTTTCCACTTCCAAGTAGGAATGCTAATATCTTGGGACAGACCTCCCGGCCTCTGATGCTCAACCTTTACTTGTTGGCAATTCGGACACTTAGCCACAAATCCCGCGATATCCTTCTTCATCCCATTCCACCAACAGACTTCTCGTAAATTGCGGTACATCTTGGTGGTGCCCAGGTGAATGGAATACCGCAAATATGGGCTTCTGACAAGATATGCTCCCTTAAGTCGTCAACCTTCGGAACACACAAACGACCTTGGTATCTAAGTACCCCATGTCCCCCTTGGGAGAAAGCCTCTACGGATTTCATAAGCACCGCTTCTTTTAAGTCGACCAAAATTGGGTCAAAACCTTGCTTATCTTTCACATCTGCCACAAAAGACGATTCAGACCCATTGTGAACCATAACACCACCCTTGGTGGAGTCCACCAATGGAACACCTAATTGGGCCAATCTATGAACATCTCGAACCAACTCTTTCTTTTCTTTTTCAATATGAGCCACTCTACCCATAGACAACCGACTAAGAGCATCTGCCACCACATTTTCCTTTCCAGAGTGATAGAGAACACTCATGTGATAATCTTTCAATAGCTCAAGCCACCTTCTTTGACAAAGATTTAGATCTTTCTGATTAAACACATATTTCAAACTCTTGTGGTCGGTAAACACATCCACATGCACACCATACAAATAATTCCTCCAAATCTTCAAGGCAAATACAACCGCCGCTAGTTCAAGATCATGGGTAGGAGAATTCTTCTCATGAATTTTAAGTTGCCTTGAGGCATAGGCAATCACTTTCCCATTTTGCATAAGCACACACCCTAACCCAATTCTTGTGGCGTCACAATAAACCACAAAGCCATCGGTCCCTTCCGATAAAGTCAACACCCGAGCGGAAGTAAGTCTATTTTTCAACTCTTGGAAACTCTTTTCACATGCTTTGGACCATATGAACTTTGCCTTCTTTTGAGTCAAAGCCGTCAAAGGAGAGGCAATTAAAGAGAATCCCTCAACGAACCTTCTATAATAACCGGCTAAACCCAGGAAACTCCTAATATCCAAAGGAGTTAGAGGACTATGCCAACTCTTGACCGCATCCGTCTTCTTAGGATCTACCTCAATACCCTCACTTGAAACAATATGGCCAAGGAAAGCTACGGATCTTAGCCAAAATTCACATTTGCTAAACTTTACATAGAGTTGTTGGTGCTTAAGAACTTCCAACACGATCCTCAAATGATCAACATGTTCATTCTCACTTTTTGAATAGATTAAAATATCATTAATGAATACAATAACAAACATGTCAAGGCATTGTCTAAAAACCCTATTCATCAAATCCATAAACTCCGCCGGAGCATTAGTCAACCCAAAAGACATTACCAAAAACTCATAATGACCATATCGAGTTTGAAAAGTCGTCTTTAGAATATCATCCTCTTTCACCCTCAATTGGTGATAACCCGATCTAAGGTCAATCTTAGAGAAATAGCTTGCTCATTGAAATTGGTCAAATGAATCATCTATCCTTGGAAGAGGATACTTATTCTTAATGGTCACCTTGTTCAACTGACGATAGTCAATACACATGCGAAAAGAACCATCCTTCTTTCTAACGAACAAAACTGAAGAACCCTATGGAGAGATACTCGGTCGGATGAAACCCTTATCCAACAAGTCTTTCAATTATTTTTTCAACTCCTTAAGTTCTGCCGGAGCCATTTTGTAAGGAGAAATAGAAATAGGTTGCGTATCTTGGAGAAGGTTAATACCGAAGTCTATTTCCCGTTCGGGAGGAATACCTGGTAAGTCATCTGGGAACACTTCCGAAAACTCATTAACAATAGGGACCGACTCGAGAGAAGGGGTTTCGGAATCTACATGCCTCACCCTAACAAGATGGTAAATGCAACCCTTAGAGATCATCTTTCTAGCTTTAAGACACAAGACAAACTGACCCTTAGGCATAAAATTTCTCCCCTCCCACTCTAGGACAGGCTCATTCAAGAACTGAAACTTGACTACATGGGTTCTACAATCAATAGAAGCATAACATGAGTGCAGCCAATCCATACCAAGAATCACATCAAAGTCTAACATATCAATATATACCAAATCAACAAGATTAACTCTATGGGAAAAGGAAATGGGACACTTTTTATATACCCTTTTAGCCACAATAGAATCACCAACAGGAGTAGAGACAGAAAAAGGATCTAACAACACATCGGGGAGCACATCAAACCTCATAGAAACATATGGCGTCACAAAATACAAAGTAGCACCGGAATGAAGCAAAGCATATACATCAAGTTGGAAAAATTTCAACATACCGGCAACCACATCGGGAGAACTCTCTTGTTGACCATGATTCTGAAGTGCATGGAAGCAGTTTTGCTTAGGAGCATTGGGACCCGAACTACTAGGAAGAGCTCGCTTGCCCTCTCTTCCTTTAGCCATAAGCATCGGTCAATCCCTCATTTTGTTAACACTCTTACCACAACCAAAGCAACCATCAGTGCCAGCTAGGCACTTACCCTCGTGCTTCCTTCCACACTTAGTACAAGTAGACCTAGGCAATGAAAATCCACTACCATTTCCTCCTTGAGGCTAAGGGTTAGACACCCTATCTTTGTCGAACTTAGGAGGAGCATTGGAGGAATCTTGATTGGAAAACCTTTTTCAGAATCTAAAACGACCATGTCCATCGGACCTTGCATGAGAAAAATTACAATTACCGGTCTTAGCCCTCTTTACCTCTCTAGACTTTTCCTTGATTTTCTCCTCCTCAATCTGTTGTGCATGAACCATGAGACGAGAGATGTCCATGTCATTAATGATACTGGCGGTACGACACTCTTTATCCACTATTTCGGACACGCCCAAAATGAACTTACTCATTCTTACCCTTGAATCGGCAACCATCGTTGGAGCATACCTAGACAATTGAGAGACTTTTAGAGCATATTCCCTCACACTCATACTCCCTTATCGAAGGTTAGTGAACTCAAGCACCTTGGCTTCCCTCGTCTCAAGGGGAAAGAACCTATCACGAAATGCAGCCTTAAATTTCTCCCAATCAAGAGGACCCGCATCTTCCGATCTCTCTTTTTTCCATTGGTTGAACCAAGTTTGAGCAACACCTTTTAGTTAATAAGCAGCCAACTCCACCTTTTCCACCGGCGTCACTCCCATGATCATCAAGACCTTATAGACCTCATCAATGAACTCTTGAGGATCTTCCTCAACTTTAGAACCATGAAACGCTAGAGGATTCATCCTAGTGAAGTCCCTCACTCCAAAGCCGTCGTACCCATATTTGGGTTCACAGGAACCACAACCTCCCTATTGGCTTTGGCCGTCACGGCTTGAGCCAACACTTGAAAAGCAGCCCTAAACTCCACATTGGATACTTGTTCAGCCAAAGGATCGACCAGAACTTGAAGAGCTTGGGGAGGAGCTTATTGTTCCTCATTTTCCCTCACATTCCTTCTAGCATAAGCTCTTCAAGTAGCCATATCCTGAAGAACATAAGATAAGGATTAGGAGAGAGACCTTATAGAGTTAAATTCTATCGCACGACGTTAGAGTATTGAAAGAAGTGGAGTTTCCTAATCATCTTATAGCCTCTTATAATAAATGTGGCGCGCTTCACATTTATGAACAAGACTCTACTAGATGTGGCTTATGAGACATCCTAGGACCATTCTAAACCTTATGCTCTAATACCAAGTTTTTCACAAACCAAGGGTACCCCCTAGATGCAACATGGTGTAAACAACCCTGAAGGACTCCATACAAGCCACTTAGCTCTGATAACATAAGAAATAGAACATATAGAGTAAAACAATAGTCCAAGTCCAAAACATTTTTATAAAAGAAAAGCGAAAGTCTAAAACACTTATCTCATCATAGTCATCTAATACAATATAATGAAATTGGGCCTAACCCATACATCATGTTCAAAAGTGAAATACAAGAAAAGGAACTAAAATAATGAAAGTCCATCCTCGAAGCATGAGGACTCACCAAAGCTCGAAAATCTCAAACTCAACCACTTACAAAATTGATGACCCTGACTGTCGGACCCTACATTTGGGGAAATGTAGGCAAGAGTATGTGTTAGTACAAAATAATGTACCAAGTATGATAGCCATGCATAAAATATTTAAATCATGCAAAAATGGAAATTTCATTTCATGACATGTAATTAACCAAGCTAAAACATGATATAAGAGAGTTAGAAAACATAAGTCATAAAACCAAGGTCAATGTAAGCTAACATCATCTTTAAAACCTTTGAACTCATATGCGATACTTCTTGAAGTAACCTTTGTTCATTATTAATGTGGGGAATTAGCCTTATCAAAAATAGAGACTATGTGAGCTATAACATGATCCCCCGGTGTCTCCCACACCAAAAAGGGTTGTCCTACTTGCCAAGGTAGAACCATGAACTTCTAGCTTAAGTGGATCCACGCGCCAATCGCTTCATCTCATTTCCGGTCTTCCTTGGCTTATAGTCCTCAAGGTTCTCTGACTTTAGGCGATCCAGAATGTGTCGCCGATCCAGTCGGCGGTCCGCCGAATGTCCAAATCTATCACCAAATTGGCTTCTCCCCAGGGCTGGCAGTCTAGAACTTTAGGCGAGCTGAAGTGCCACTCGGCGAGTCACCGAGTGGCTTTGGCGATTCTCAGCTTTTGTTATCTTCAGTCTTTTACATCTTTTTAGCTCTTTTTCACTCGGTAATGTCCTTGCCTTGCTCCTTTTGCCTTCTTTGCTGCAAATCAACATTTTAACATCAGTTTGGAGCATATATTAGGCATTTGAGGACAATAAACTATCAAAACAACGCCTTAAATGAGTTGAAATCTCAGGCTTAACAACACCCCAACTTAAACTTTTGCTTGTTCTCAAGTAAAACTCAAGATCAATCAGTTCAACAAGGATGTCTACAAATAGTGTTGTATAAGAATCAACATGAATACACACAACAAGGTTCAAATTCCTCATACAATGATCAATTGTGCACTCGAAGTTTCAAATTGTGACTCACCATCGTCAAGAATACTCAAGCTCACAATGCTTGCTTCAAATGCAAGTTAAAGCTCAACAAAGGTATTGAAATGCCCTCACAACAAAGATGATTCCATATTCACATAAAATTTCTCAATAATTTAAAGTCCCGGAATCACGTACAACTCTCACACTCACAAAGATGAACACATGCATGACTCCACCCATAGGCTTGCCCTTATTTTCCAATCAACATTCGCTTCAGCTTACTTAAGATCACAAAGGTCTTTTCAAGGCTTGTAACGGGGCTGAGTGTCAAGTTATGGTCCTTTAGGCTTAGTGGCTTCTACCTTCATGAAGTATGGCCTGAAATTCACTTTCCTCCTTTTCTTTCACATTTCAAACCTGCTCATAATCCACCCTATTATTCAACTTCATATGAACCACCGGATACCCCATTTCTTTTGCAAATTTTACTACTTTATTTCAAAACTTTTTCTCTTTTTCAGTCTTTTTCTTTCCTTTCTTCTTTTTTTTTCTCTTCTCTTTTGTTTTATATTTTTTTTACATAGAGGGGTTCCATCTTTTTCAAAACAATTCATAAAAAAGAGGGAATTTTTCACACTTCTTGACTCTCCTTCTTTTCCACCACACCCCCAACTTAGGCTTTTGGCCTAAGTTGGCTATTCAAACAAACCATACTTCATGAAAGTTATGGGTGAAGGGATAAAGAGAGGTCACAATTATTCAAGTTTCTTCCAAGAAAAGATTAGGCTCCAAAGGGGCCAAGCAAGGTTCACACTTCTCACAAGGTTGGCCACAAAGAGGTATGTAGTCAAATAGGCTCACTCTTCAAAAAAATTGCCTAAGATCATGTCTATTGCTTGCATCACTCAATCAACCGGACCAACGGGGAAAATTCTAGATGTCATCAAGCACAATGTTAAGTACGACCTCACCACTCAAGGCATTGATACAATTATCAAACAAGACTCCACACTTTCTAGCTAGCATGCAATGTTCATCACAGGAGACTTATTCGACAACCGGCTAGTCACAACGAGATGCTAAAACTTCACATATTGCCTATGTAACTTCGTTTGCCTCATCGTAGCCGCACATTCTTTTTATTCAATTAAGAGCACTATTCAAGTCATCGGTATTGACCACAACCGACACTCAATTTTTTTACAAGAACAGCCACAATCACACACAAGAGGTGGAAAAATTTTAAAATTAGTTCAAAACCATTTGCAATTCAAAACAATGGACCAATATGGATCAGAAACCAAGATATAGATATGTAAACAAAAAATTAGATCCAATATTCACAGAACCCAAAAAAAACATTATAAGCGGTTGTGAGATTACGAAAATCAAAAAGTATGAAAATGAAGAGATTTTTTAATTAAAAACTGTTTGGCCTTTTAAAACTCTTCAGTTCGCGTGCTGGTTGGCGATGTTAGTCGCGGTCGCCAACCCGGGCTCGCCAAACTGTTCGGTGAGTCACCGACTGGACTTTTGGCTCGCCTACTACTCATTTTCCTACACTTTCAACTTTCCAACCTGCACAATCAACACCCGTTATTCAAAAGTAATATTAAAAACATCAAAAACTTGGGTTGCCTCCCAAGAAGCGCCTTATTTAACGTCGTGGCATGACAGAGATACCAATTCAAGCTACATTTTTTAGATTGGCCATTGCATTGCTTCCGTTGACACTCATTTTGCCATCTGTGCAGAAAGACAACAAACAACAACAAACAGTAAATGGGTTCAACTATAACACAATAATATCACAAACCCACTTCAAGAAGAGAATTCAATAACACCACTCAATTTTGATTAACGTTTCAAGTACACCTCATCCGATTCTAGGTATAAACGATCGTAATCAAGTATATAACCCAATGAAAGCTTGGGGTCAAACCCACAGGGAGCGGTACCCTATCAAATTTTATTAGGAAGTAACGATGTGATTCCAATAGGTTAAAGAAGGAGACATTGTCGAAATCAAATAAAATAAGTCAAAGGTTTGACAACGAATGTGAGATGGGGGGGTTTAAGATATGAATTAATAACTACAATAATCACTAAAACAGGGGATTAGACAAGTAGGAAGGAATTCTCGGGATGTGATCGATTATAAGCTAATTTCACTATATGGATAATTGAAGCTTAATAATAAATTGTTGAATCACTATGGGTAGGCTAGACTATAGGTGCAATAGTTTTCTATAGAACAACTATTATGGTTCAGGCGAGTTCTCTCGAAACTCAACAAGCTTGACACTATGAAACAATCCAAAACCTTAATTTATCTACTCTCTCAAGCTAGATAGGTAAGATGAGTTAAGATTCACTGTCTCAAGATGAACCCATAACAACCAACACACTACAATCATCAATCGATAACCTTGGTTTTAGAACCTCTCTCTCGAGCAAGCCCAAAACACTAAGCTAAAATTGTATTCACAACTACAATTCATAAATTACTACTCATCTATCGATCAAACCCACATTAAAACAACATTTAAATCATTAAACAACAATACCCATAAGCTAATTAAGCAAATAATCACATAATCACACCCCAAGAATTGGGGTTTTAGCCAAGCATCATAAAAAGATAGAAATTAATACCAAAAACATTCTCCATGATCTGGGTATTGCAATCAAAGATCCTAAATGCTAAACGTCAAAGACCCACTTTGAATCTACTTGAAAGCCCCTTCAAAGTTGTTCACCAATGGAAAATACTAAGAAAACTCTCCAAAAACCGAAGAAAACTAAAACTGGACTTCAATAAAAATATAGGACACCTTTGAACTCTTTTAGAATTCAATTTATAGTTTTCCAAATTTCAGCTGGAAGGACCATTAGGCGAGGTAAGTCGAGCATCACCGACCAGGTCGGCAACGCGCCAATCGCTCCATCTCATCACTAGTCTTCCTTGGCATTTAGTCCTTAAGGTTCTGTGACTTTAGGCGATCCAGAATGTGTCGCTGATCCAGTCGGTTTCCCGCCGAATGTCCAAATCCATCGCCAATTTGGCTTCTCCCTAGGGCTGGAAGTCTAGAAATTTAGGCGAGCTGAAGTGCCACTCGGCGAGTCGCCGAGTGGCTTTGGCGATTCTCAGCTTTTGTTATGTTCAGGCTTTTTCAACTTTTTAGCTCCTTTTCGCCTGATAATGTCTTTACCTTGCTCCTTTTGCCTTCTTTGCTGCAAATCAACATTTTAACATCAGTTTGGAGCATAAATTAGGCAATTGAGGATAATAAACTATCAAAACAACACCCTAAATGAGTCAAAATCTCAGGCTCATCATCAGGCCGTGGTTCTGGCCTTTCTGGTCTATATTGGGGAGCCCATCCACGGACCACACCTACGGTCTATGGTCCCTTTCACGGGTCATGGGTTGCCAGCGTGGGTTGCACCTGCAACTTCTAAAAAATTATTTCATTTCCCTTTTTCGGATATGGGGTGTTACAAGTAGTCATATAGCCTTGTGGGAGCTATGAGTTGCAGCCAATGAGGTGTGGTAATAAGAAAGAAGAGCATAGTTGAGAAGTGTTTCTAAGCTTCAAAGTCATCAGTCATATCACTCAAGGCATAACATTCCTATTCTTACTTTGTGCGTAGATATCCTAGCTTTATGTCAAATAATTTCAGATAGAGTGTGACTATGTTCAAACTCATATCATTCGTGACTTATGTACCGTAGTCCAGTTTCAAAACTATTATTATCAATCAGTTCAGCCTATGTAGTAGGCAAGCTCAAAAGTCAAGAAAGTTAATGATAGAAACTATTTTCCCCTTCATTCTTAGTTTAACCGTCATTCGAGGAAGAATGGTCCCAAGGGGGAGATATTATAACACCCCAAAAATTTCTAAGTTAAGACCCGAACTATTCTTCATTTACTTGTAGGGTCATCTCGAGTGATTCTTAAATTTTCCATATGTGTAAAGGCAAATTCTTTAGTGTGGAATGATTTTAGATATTAATTAAGGTCACTAGAAACTCCTACCACAAAGTAGAGTTGGAAGTTTCCTTATCGATTAAGTTTTGATGTAAGATTCTCTTCTGGTCAACTTCAAACAACCATATCTCTTAGAATATAAAGAGTTACGTGGCCAATAACCTATCAAATTAACGATATTTGAATCTTCTTTCCAACGTCACCAATTTCACAACAATCTGAGGTTTGAGTAAAATGTTATGACCATTTTAGTAACCTGATACAGTGCTGTGACGAATTAGCCGACGGAAAAACATTAAAAAGGGTAATTTTTATCTTTTTACCTCTAAGAAAATCCTAAACGAATTTCTTGACTAAATTAAGACCCAAAACAATCAGATTTTTATCTATTAATACATCATTCTCTTCTCTCTGAAATCCTAAGACGAAACCCTAAGGAAAAATCAAAGTTGAAGACTCCATTCAAGATTCTTTCAATCTTTTTCAAGATTCTTCTTCAAGGTAAGTCCTTCTCCAAGAATTTTATCCTTTCCAACTTAACTTCCTCCATACAATTATGAATCATTAATGAAAATCATAATTCTTGGCCATAGAGATTTAAAGAAAGTAATTCAAGAATCTCAAGAAAGGTTTTCTTGATTGTTCTCCTTCAAACTAGGGTTTCAAGGCTTCTAACCAAGTTCTTTTTCAAGATTCTTCAAGAACCTTATTCTTCCATGTATCTAAGGCTATCATATTATTGGAATAGCTCATCCTCACGCCCTACACCTACTTTCAAATCAGTGAAAGAGAAATCTTGGATTCTACCCCTAGATTTTAGTATTCTTGAGATGAGTTGATTTTGAGTTCTCGAGTTCCTAATTCTTTTGAAATTTTATTCCTAATTATTGAATTGGTATATGTTATGCATTAAGATTCTTGAGTTGACTCGTTCGTGTCTATATTTAATCATGAACCCTATGAATTGAGTCTTTTTGAGATGAGTAGTGTTGTTGAGTTCTGAGTTCTTGAGTTCTGAGTACTGAGTTTCCATATTGCTATTAAGATCCCTGAGTTGAGTCATTCATGTTCATAGTTCCACATGAATCCTATGAGTTGAGTTATAAATCTTGAGAAGCTTTTTAAATCCAACAATTGAGTTTTAAACTAAGTTTTTTGAGGAAGTAAAGATGAGTTTTGAGAAAAGAGTTTTCTAAAACATGATTAGTATGACAATCAAGTACGCCATCAATGTTTAAGCAGTATGGTATCTAGATATGCCATCAATGTTTATACAGTAGGACTTCCCGAGTCATCAATGATCGTATCACAATATGATTTTTGATATATTTTTGAGAAAGAAATTTCAAGTATGAATTGAGTAAGAGTATATGGGAACTAAGTATTTCCATAGGTATCAGCTTTTACATTGATAAAAGAGAAAATATGATTTCTAAATGAATTATGAGTTCAATGATATTTCAAGAGCAGTTACCTCTTTTAAGAGGATAGTTTGAGCAATTATCTCAAATTAGAGGAAGAGTATGTTTTATACATTTGAGCATGAGTATATATATTATTGGGAGTAGTACTGAGCACCGATATGGGGATGAGTTCAGATAACTCACATTCCTCATAAACCATATATGCCAACATGGGTACAGGATCATACTTTTTAGATGAATCCTAAGTTACTTCGGGCAGAGCTTAGTGGATCCACTTAGTTGAGGTGTTCTATACCACTAACAATGTAATATGATAGTTCTGGCAGTGTGGGGGAGATGTTGTATCATCATGTAGCTCATAGTGATGATTGTCAGTTAGAGAATCTCCCAAATAGAGTTAAAAGTATATTTTTATTATATCACTTAATATGTTGAGTTCAGAGATGAGTAAGTATTTTGTAAAGTTTTAATGATTTCACTCCTTTATTACTTTACATTTAGTTGAGTATATATCTATATCTATTACAGTCCCTTCATTCAGTTATTTATTATTCAGCTATATTACATACTCGTACATTCAATGTACTGATGTCGTTCGACCTGCATCTTTTAATTATGTAGATACAGGTTCTTAGGATCCTCAACAAGAGTCTGTTGAGATCACTTCATTCACTCGTTAGGTTTTTGAGTGACACTTCCTTATTTTCAGAGGACTTCAGTTTTATGAGTTGCTAGTAGTAGTTCTTTTGAGGAGTCGTGGGTTTTGTTCCGATACTCATCTTTATACAGTAGAGGCTTCATAGATAGACAGTTTTGGAGAGTCTTTCTGTTTCAGATATTTTATTTAAAACTGATGTTTCATACTCGGTATATTCAGCGAAACTTTGAGATTCAGTAAACTATTTTTTAAACGTTTCATTCAATTTGATGCTTATGTATGCTTGAGTTAGTCTTCCGCTTGTCGTCAGCAAGGATGTGGGTTCGCTTGGGGGCCAACAATGGTTCTCGAGTGCCGGCCACGTCCAGGGTATAGGCTCGGGTCGAGATAGAAATATATGCTTAATAAGTTTTAGTAAGGAAATCAACAAATCCATGATGACTGAACAACTAATATCTGAAATAGGCCTCTAACATTTAAACCAAAGGAAATAAGTTTATCGGGACATGTCCCCAAGTTACCTCAAGACAAATAACAAAGAAACTACTAAACTTGGCTAACAACTTAGCAAGGAAGTCCCCAAATGAGGAGGACTCACCGTCTGTTGGCTGGAACTACTTCAACCTCATTAGCCACGAGTTTGGGTACAGGCTTTGAAATCTACATCATAAAAGGATGCAGCAAAGAGAAAAGTATGCATCAGTACGTGGAATGTACGGAGTAAGTAAGGGCTACTTGCATAATCGTAAAATTTAATAACGAGGATAGTAAAAGAAGGTTTCCAAAATCATATGCACAGTGAAAGGACTAAAGAGAAAATAGTTGGAGTTCATGACCAAGTATCATAAAAATCTCCTTTCAAAGGTACATGTACATATAGTTAAGTCTTTTCAATAGTCCTGCATAATCATATACATAAAATAGCATACTTAAAATGAACCATATAGACTTAAAACATGTCATGAAATTTGCATAATTGGGAGTTTCTTATAACCGACATATACCATGTGAGCTCATGATGTCTAACAGCTAACCCTGCTGGGAGGGCTGCCCTATACCTTGTCAGAGTATAAGACCATATCATATCTATGTGGATCCACTAATCTGAGCCTCTCAAGGGCAAAAGGTCAACTGATAAAGCGGTAAAACATAATCCTACGTTGGTGCGTAGTTATGAAACTTTGATTTTCTAAGCCTGCATCCTCTCGGTAATAGATAGTCCTCCCAAAATAATATATATTTATATAATGCTCATAGGTATGAAAAACACTTATCAAATTGAATCATATATGAGGCTAATCTCAAAAGTCATATCTTAAAATAACATACATTTAGGTTATAATTCATATCATACTTATTTTCATCTTAAAATTTATAAGGGTTTGAATGTCGATAAAAATCATGAAAAATCAGTACCATAAGGTTTCAAAATGAAAGTGAAATAATGAAAAAACATAGCTTATTGAAAAAAGATCATAATTTCATAAAATCCCTAGCTTTACTTCTAATAATCTTGTGAAATTATTGAGAATCAAATACTTTAAGCATAAGAGTGAAAATAATACTCTCATTGAAGACTTACATACCTTAATAGGGAAGTTTGATGGAGAATCTTGAAAGATGAACCCTAGTCTTGATGTTTCTTGAAGTTCTTGGGCGTTACATTTTCTGAGTGAAAGAGAGGATTTAATCATGAAAAACTGATTTTCTACGCGTTTAAGGCTATTTAGATGACTCCCTGATGGTTTTAAGGAAAAAAATACCCTTAAAAATAATAAAACGATCTGGAAGTCAGAATTTTATTCTAGCGGACAGTGAGGTCCGTATTCACTCTGTAACGCGGAGCTGCTGCCAGGCTAGAGTGTCTCTAGTAAATCAGTCATAATTTTTTAATCAAAACTCAAATTTATGCAAACTTGGCGGCGTTGAAAAGATGACTCATATATCTTTAATTTTATAGGTTATGAGTCACATAACTCTTCATATTCTAAGAGATATGTTCATTTGAAGTTGACCCTTATATGGACTTATGCGAAAATTTAACCGATAGAAATGCTTTGAATTTGGCTTGTAGTTAGAGGTCCCTAATGATCCTAAATCACTTCCGATACTCTTTATAAATTTGATAAGGAACCTTAAAATACATGAACAAGTAGGACATCACTCGGTTCAAGTTTATATACTTACGATGAACGATTTAGATTCTAAGAGTAGAGTTGCGAGGTGTTACAGGTTACTACTTGCTATTTTCGCATTTTACAATACCATTTATTACTATATATATATATATATATATATATATATAAATGATCCATCATTTTGTATTCCATGTATTTTTGCAATAAATGGATGCAAATTCAAGGGTCCTTAATTCTGGAGGCTAGGTGTTGCTTCTAGTTGGGTGCCTTATATATAACCTTCAATTCATGTGTTCTATATTCCACCTGTATGCATCTTATAAATTAACAAAACATTAAACAAAATAGGCCAAAATAACGCCATTAAATTATGCGACAAGATTAATTAGATATTTTAAAATAATGTTTCTTTTCCCTGGTTAGTTTTTTTTTATTTCTATTGGATCTCCCCGAAGGGACTTTCCTCTGTTCGTTGTTATTCAATTTTTTTCCTTTTCCTTCTCGTCAATGAAATTAATTAGGAATAATATATTATATGAAATAAATGATAGTAATTTATAAATTAAATTAAATTATAAAAAAATATATATATACTCCCTCTATTTCAATAAAATAAATTATGTAGTATTATTTTGAATGAGGTTTATTTTGAACCCATTTCAAAAAATGAAAATTCATCAAGTTGATTGGTAGTAATATATATGAGTTGTATTTTATTTATATTGTACTCTAATTTTAGTGAAACGTAATATTATTTTTGAAAATTAAAATGTGACATCCCTTACAAATGCTCTTGCGTACACCACAACGGGTGTGTATATATATTTTGTTGCACCTTTTTTCAATACTTAAAAGTGTAAAAGGGGTTAAAAATTATGAATTAGTTTAAGAGTGTTATGAAGCAAAAAATATAGTTTTTTTTGGGTGTACATGCATGAGTTTCAGCATTTTGGGAGAACAATGAAAAGAAGATTCGTGCATTTCAAACACAAGAGCTTCTACATCATTAATTTCATGTTGTTAAGTACTCTTAACATACTCCCTCCTTCTCAAATTATTTGTTGAGTTCTCTTTTTCACTCCCCTTAAAAAGATATATTGATTAAGAGTAGTTTTTAATTATTGTATCCTCCATTTGTGTTTGAACAAACGTAACATCCCCATAATTGAGATGCTTACACATATAAATATATATATATATATATATATATTTAAAGGGGGAACATAGAAAATGTGATGTGGCACCTCTTTTTGTCCTCTTTACTTATTTATCTTTTTTCTCCTGTTATTGACTATTTTATTTATTTATTTATATATTTTATTATTAATAACTCAAAAAGTCTTTACATTCTTACAATATTTGAAATATCTCTTAATTTGTCCGAATCAAACCCAACGAGCCATACCTAAAACCTACTCAAACACCTAGATAGGAGACTTATCATGACCCAGACCATTGTGAGTGGAACCCACACTAACCCTTCAATAGGAGAATCATTTTCTAACCTATCAACCTTTTAAGGGAAGCACAAATCATAATACAGAATACTAAGAAACACAGTCTTAAAACAATAATGAAGCAAGTTCCCATAAACTCAACTCATTACTAAAAACCGTTGGGGAACGTAACTCCCTAAAGTCTGAATGTCATAGTACCAAAACTCTAAAGTATCTACAATAAGGAGATGAAACCCAAAGAAGAAAGAATAAATCTAAAATCTAAAATGTTTGTGTCTGAAAAGGTGGAAAATGAGATAAGGAAGAATCCATGGCTGCCCTAAAGAAGTATCTCACCATTGGATTCATATGTCTTGCATCTCAAATGGAGGTCTCAAAGTAGCCTCTTGAATATTCCCCATAGTCCACAAAAAGGGAGCAAGTGCAGTATCAGTATACAAATAATATGTACTAATAGGATCATACGTCTATTTCCAAACATGAATTTAAACAAGTAACTACAGAACACTAATACATGCCAAATCATATACTAACAGTCACAATATAATACAGATTCCCAATCGTAACCTTTGCTTAACCAATGTATGAAACATGACCCACATGATCAAAATATGCACATACTAGTCCTCTCATGGAACCTACAAACAGTCTATTAATATATTAGTGCGGTACCTGAACCAACTAGTGTTAGTATTTCATACAAGGCATGGTTTCTGAACCAACCTCTAGGATCATATACCGGCATGGTACCCGAGTCAATTATCAATCAAATCACAACAAACATGCACAATCAAAATCATCACAAACAACCAACTTGAAACTACAAGTAAATAAACATGTTCATTTCATGAGTTTATCAACATCGTGTTAGTTCCTGAACGTCTCTTAGTTTCCCTACATGAAGTACACCAATAAAACTATAAAGCAGTTAGTATTCATACATTGCATACTTTAGAAACAATTCACCTACCTCAAATCAAGCCTTGAAAACACACAAAAAAAACTTGAGCTTTCCCTTTTTGTAATGCCTTTTTGGTTCATGGTCAAACAGTAAATAAAATATAATAATCAATCAAAAATAGCATATGAATCGCACAAACCAATTTCTCAAGTCATGATGGCAGCTCCAGCACCCCAACCAGTAGGTAAGTCTAATCTTTAGCTAGAGTCATAAGCAACATACTACCAAGGGTGTAACACCCCGGAAAATTTTTGAGCTAAGACTCGAACCCTTTTTCGTTGTAAGTAGGATTTTACTAAGGAATTTAAAATTTCTTAAGTGTTAAGGTCAGGTCACTAGATATAGCTCCTTGAGTTTCAAAAATAATTAAAGAGAATTCATTCAAGTCATTCCTTAGTTCTTTTAAATTTTGGGTCAGCTTCAAAAGACCATAACATTCAGTACATGAGGGGTTATGAGACCCATAAAATATCAAATGAAAGATCACTGAGTCCTCTTTCCAACGCCACTGAGTTTGCTAATTTTCTAGCTCATATGAGCGAGATATGCCTGTTTGAAGTCAGGTTGTTCAAATAAGGAAAGTTACCCAAAAATATGAGGGGTATTTTAGTCTTTTCCTTACCCTATCAGATTTAAATATTTTCAGTAAGGTTTTGGGAATCTAAACTGATTGGAATCAGTTTTAATTATTCCTAAAATACGCTTAGGGTTTTTAGAGGAGTTCAAGAAGAGAAAAGAAGAGAAAAGAGGGAAGGTTCAAGGCGTTCGTCAAGATTCTTGCGATTCTTCGAGGGATTTCGCCAAGGATTTTATCCTAAGAGGTATGTAAGCTTCCATAGTATTGAGTTTGATCGCCCACACGCCAATCATGAGTTTTTTTTATGAATTTAGTCCATGAAATTGAGTATATTGATAATCTTGTTAATTTCTTGAAGTTTTGTGCTTTGTTTTTCATAATGAAGTCCTTGTTGAATTCTTGAGGTGAGAGTTGCGAATGAGTGTTGTTCATGGTGGGTTTTTGGTGTAGAATTCGATGTAATTAGGTTGGGTTTCAGGATCCAAAAGAGTTTGGAGGAGATCATTCAAGTTTAGACGAGGTAGGGCTGAAACATCTTTGAAGAAAAGTTCGTCGGATTCGTCTGGAACCTGGCTGGGGCGGCGCGCCCCTATTGTGCCTGAGGGGATGGCACCCTGCGCCCCAGACCAGCCTCAGTCAACTGAGGGCTGGCGCGGTGTGCCACTGCTGCGCCAGGGACGTCTGGTCCTTTCCGCCTCCGTTCTTCTTTCCGTATTCGATCTTTCAAAACATGTCTTCGCTCTCTTAGTGATTTTTACTATCCAACCTACATCCAATCATCAAGAAATCTTATATACCAAGTAACTATCCTTGAATTCATAATTAAAATTCAAGGAAGAGTTAAGAGTAGAGTTCAAGAAAGTCTTTGAGTTAAATTGTGAATACTTCGAGATGAACTATCGATTTGAGTTCTTTAAAAGGGTTCCTTCAATCCCTTTGATTCTAAAAACTCTAAACTACTTCTAAAGATTGAGAAATCATTCATAACATGAATCACAACCTTGAATTCATAATTCACATTCAAGGTAGAGTTAAGAGTTAAGTCTTGAGAGTTCTTCCGAGTTATTTTAAGAAAGTCCCTTCAGGTCTTTTCGAGGAGTCTTCTACAATAACTTTTAAATTGTTTCAAGACTCGAGTAAGTGAGTATAACAAAGAGGAGAATGTATTCATAAGTTTACATTATCATTGAGAGCCTTGAGTCAAGTCGTTCATGCCCATAAATTTCGCATGAACTCCATAATTTGAGTATCTTTGAGAGAAGTAGTATCTTCAAGTTCTAAGTCTTGAGTATTGAGTTCCTAATAATTTTTGGATTATATTCCTAATCATGGGACTACTACATGTTACCCATGAAGGTCCTTGAGTTGAGTAGTTCATGCCCATAATTCCACATGAACCTTATGAGTCGAGCAGTCTTGAGATGAGAAGTATCATTGAGTCCTTGAGTTGAGTAGTTCATGCCCATAATTCCGCATGAACCCTCCGATTCGAGCATTATTGAGATGAGTAGTTTGTTGAGTTCCAAGTATTTAATTCTATGCATGGTTATTTAAAACCTTGAATTGAGTCGTTCACGTCCATAATTCGGCATGAACCCTATTTTAAGAAGTCTTTTTTTACAAATTGTTTTAAAACTTGTTTTAAAGACTTGAGCACTGAGTTGAGGAAGAGTAGAGCTGAGTTCATTTTCTTTAAAATGATATATGAGAACTAAGTATTCCCAAGAGTAAATGTTTTTACATTTAAGATGAGAGGAAACTGAGATTTTCAAAAGAGTTTTGAGCAGTTTGAGTACCATCTCTTTT